>VWZW01006991.1:257677-316371 GCA_013397115.1 Edolisoma coerulescens
GGCGGCGCTCCGTAAAGGCTGACTGGAAGCGCACTTGGGGGGTAGCGGCTGCAGACCTTGGCGTCTCGCTGTGGCTGTGCAGAACCCCCGCGGTCCGGGAATGCGGGCTGCGGCCGCCGGAGGCTCCGACCGCCGAGAACCGGGCAGGGTGGTGGGAGGGCTCGGGCTGCCGGGAGCGCGCTGGCGATAGATACCCATACCCTGAAAAGAAGGAAATTTCTCTCCTAGGCTTAGTTAAGCTTGCGCTTGAAACCGCGACTCTAGGCTTTTACCGAAGTGATGTGGAATTCTGACATAACGATACCGTTTAGCTCTGAGAGCCGGTACTCTTTGCCTGTGCCTCTTCGTCTGTGTGCGAATAAGGGCTGCTCTGTCCTTGGCTATCTTTGCCAGGTAATTTGTGTAACTTTCTGACGTATTTTACTATGTAGAGTAATAAATAATATGCTGTCAAAACATTAGCTGTCCCACGTGGCAGTACCTTGGGAGCTCTCTAGGTACTCCGGTGTGGCTGCGCAGAGCTGGCTGTTCCTCGCAGACATCAGAAGGGGCCTCTTAGAGGTCCGGCCTTGGCTCGCTCACACCCCAGGTTCTCCTCGGCTCTGCAGAGGTACAGCGTTTCACTGGCATGTGCTGAACCTTGGCAGACATGAGCAAAGAGCAGACTCTCATTTAAAAGAATTCTCTCTTAGGTTATATTTAATTGAAAGAGTCTCGTTCTGTTATGCATTCTGTATGGCTGTGTGCTGCATGCAGTTCTCTCACCTTTTGTAACCTCTGGCTCAGCTTACCAGTGGTGTTAACACATTATAGACTTTTTCACCATTGCCTTAAAGGACAACTATTGTGTAAAGTCTTGTGTGAGCTTCTGTTTTTAGAAAAGAAAAAATAAAATCTTAAGAAATGTTCTAGAGACAAGAGTTGATAAAACAAACATGGTGTTTTCTGAATGGCTTTGTTTAGTGTCTTAAGGTGAGAAATTTCTCTTTTGAGCAAGAGGAGTTAGTTTGATGTTTTAACAGTAAGTTTTTCAGTGTGAAAGTTAAATGTTCCCAGTGCGTTGCTTATTAGTTGAAGCAAACGGAGTTTGAGGTGCTATTTTGCAAGGTACTGTACAAACACTTCAGTTTCTGCCATGTAGACTGCAGAGGTCTGGCCTTGTCTTGTCTGAGTTGGATTCTCCCAACAATATATCTTCTCACACCTCTTCCCAAGTCTTCAGGTCTGCAAGGCCTCCAAATTATAAGGCTGTCTTAAATTACAAGGTTGTGGTGCTATATTAAGAAAAGCTAATACAGACATAAATGCCATTTCCAGATGAGAAAGTAAAGCAAGACTAAGAGGATGCAGTACATAACAGTGGAACCCAATTGTGTTCCTACTACAGCATCAATCTGTAGACTTTATTTTGTTTCAGAATTGGCAGTAGGTTATAATTAGCAACCTTGCAAAACTAATTGGTTTTGTAGACTATTATAAATAAAAAATGGCCTGTTTTCATCTACTCTGTCTTGTATTTTCACAGCACAAGCTAACAGTTAAATCATCAGAATTCCTGCATATGACAAACTACAGATGGTAAGGAATTGTTTTATCGTAAAGACAGTGATGTTTTGGCAGCACCACTTTGTAGCACTGCTCTTTGACTGTGCATAGTTTTCTCTTGAGGCTCACGTAATGAAAGTAAAGTACCCTTCGATTGAGCAGTTTTCAGGCTGTCCTTAAGTTAACCAGCAAAATTAAATTCTGTTCTGGCAGCATATGCTGTCGTGTTTCTCTTTTAAGTTCCAGTTTCTATAAGCTCCCAAACCATTCTGCAGACTTCCAGAACAAAGCATGGTCTGATGGTTTGGAAGCAGCTAGGCTTCCTTCAACAACCTTTTCCACTGGTGTGCAGAAGTAGTAAGTTACCATATGGTTGTTTTTGTATCAGCACCAATGTTCTTGATGGCTAAGAAAGCTGAAGCAACTGTAGGAGACACAGGAAAGTGACAACATAATAAACTGGATAAAATAAAATTTTCATGATGGGTACAGGCAGTCAGAGGGAAATGACAGGATTTAAATAATGTAATGTACTGTCAAAATTGAATTGCATTTCATGAGACAATAAAGAAATGCCTGTATTGAAAAGACATATCCCATGACTGTTGATTTTAAAGTCCAGGTTAAAAACAGAACCATTTTGTGTTTGGTGGAGAACCAAATGTATGAAGGCTTTACATTGCCAGTTTAAGTACGTTCTGCTGCTTTCTGTCTGTGATAGCTGTATGACTCCCAATAATACAATTTCCTCATAGACTGATATGATAATCTTTACAATGCCTTTGTGTTAAAAGTAAACTGATTATATTAAAGTAATAATTACTTTAAATTTAGAAGTGATGTAATTAAATGACAGATTGCTGCCTCTATGTTGCTCTCAAATGTGTAATTCATCACAGTAATTTAAGTTAGACATTTAAAAACGTTATTTGATGTTTAAAAAATGCATTTGTTACAAATAATGACCATAAAAGAGAAATTAATATATAGGTCATTTCTCCTTCATTATTTTACTGCTATAGCGAAAAGCTCATCTAGTCCAGGTAGAATTACCTAATGCTTAAATAAGGATGTATGCCTTCTGTAGTATTGAAAGGTTGCGTCAAGGTAAGTGAACTGATCCGTGCCCCATTTTTGGGAAAAAACAACTACAATGAATCAATAGAAACAAAATATATCAGCTCTGAACTGGGCCTTTTTTCTGCATTCTGACATAATTTGTCACATGTTCCAGACTTGGGGATATCACCACTTAAAAGATTTGCCCACAATCTTGAAGCACAGTTGGGTGTGAAATCTCAGACCTCAGTCTCTCTGTGCTGGTGCAAGAGTCTGACCTTCCTTCCCATGTAAGAAAGGCTGTGTACTCAGCCAATTTGTTTAATGGGATACAAAAGACTGCTTTTCTGTAGTTTCTGTATGATCCCAGCAGTGTAGTAGGAAAATTATTTGTCATGACATGTTTTACTCAGAAGTCCAGGGATCTGCTATATGCACATGGAACACTAATTCGAATTATGCAAAGGAATAATTTGGTAGAGAATTTAGGTAAATTTGGCATGACAATTGTTTTCACTCCGGCTGGATGTTTTCTGGAGTGCTACTCCGTGGTGAACGAACCAGCAGAATAATACAGTGAAAAATATTCCCCTAGCTGCTCCTCCCTGCACACGCCGGGTTATTTCTACATTTCATGGACTATACTCAAGTTCCCCTCTAGAAAAGGGACCCCTAAACGCCGATGAGGAGGCGGCGGGGTAGCCCCGAACGCTGCACGGGGAACGTGCAGCGGCCTCCGTGTGGGACATCCCCGGGGCGCGCTGGTGACGCCTGGCGGGGGCGGCCCTCGTAGCTCCGGGCCTGAGGACCCCGCGCGGGCCGGCCCCGCGTCGCCCCCTGCCGTGTCAAGTGTGTAACGGCGGGGGCTGAATCGGTGGCGGGACAGAGACATGGGACACCGGACCCGTGGCGGGCGGGGCTCTGCCGGGCGCGATCCCGTACCCGCCAGGATCCCCGTGCGGCCGCTGCCGGGATGGTTCCGGAGCGTGAGCGCGCCGTTTCGCTGCGTCATGAGCCGCGCGCCTCATCGCTCTGTGGGGCGCGGGTGAGGGCGGGCGGCCCANTGGGGAGCACTCTCGGGGGTTTCGCTCCGGCGCCGCCGCAGCCATGATCCACAGTCTGTTCCTGATCAACGCCTCGGGGGACATCTTCCTGGAGAAGCACTGGAAGAGCGTCGTCAGCCGCTCCGTCTGTGACTACTTCTTTGAGGCGCAGGAGCGGGCCTCGGAGGCGGAGAACGTGCCGCCGGTGATCCCCACGCCGCACCACTACCTCCTTAGCGTCTACCGCCACAAGATCTTCTTCGTGGCCGTCATCCAGAGTGAGGTGCCGCCGCTCTTCGTCATCGAGTTCCTGCACCGCGTCGTGGACACGTTCCAGGTACGGCCGAGGGGCGTGGGCCGGCCCCGCTGACTGGAGCGGAGAAGCCTCGGCACGGCCGCGCTGCGGGGGAGAACGGGCGGGCGGCGCAGAGAGCCCCTCTGGTTCGCAGCTGTTAGTTTTTTGTTGTTTCCTATCACGTAATTTTCATCCTGCGTTTGTGAGGATGTAGACAGGGCTTGCCGTAGTCGGGAATTTGCTGCCTAGGATTACGATGGATTCGGGAATCTACCTGTGCTCACAGGATGAACCTTTCAGCAATCAGTATTCCTGTTCTGCACCCTTATCTGCTCTGGGAACTGTGAACTACGACCAAGCTGGCCTTGTTCTCACAAGGAGCTTTTGCAATTCATAGCCACGTGCTGTAATCAATTAGTGACAACCTACCCATGCGCTTACATCTAGTGATGCTTCTTGGAAGGTTCCTAAAGCAGGGAGCTGCAGGGATTGCCCAGAGTAGCTGTATTCCCTCTGTACTATGGTTGACATGACTTCTGATCAGTTTAGGAAAACGGTAAAGATGTCTGCCTTCCGCCTGCCAACAACAGGATTGTGTTGTCTGGATTTGAAATGTCTTGTGACCAGCATCTTGCCAGAGTACAGGAAATGTGTGTGCTTGGCCAAACAAGTATCATGGGAGTTTTTGCTTCCAAGATGTCAGTCAGAACCTGACTTGTGTTCTGAGTTATGTTTCTCTGACTTTAGGGAGTGGATTGGCCGTTCAGGCCAGCAGTGGATTGTGTCAGGCTCTTAGGTCTTGTTTTTTATGAGGATACGAGGCATGACTGTGTCGTCACTGGCTTAGATGTACATTAAAATCTGGTATGTCTGAAAAAGAGTGTTTGTAATGCAGAACTAGGATTTCTCTGCTGTCACAGTATACGTATACTCATTCTTCATGCAAAATGCCTGATCTTTTTAATTGCTGTAAGTAACTAGAAGCTCGGGTTTGTGTTTGTGCACGTGCACTTGCTCTCTCCTGAAAGATGCTTGAAGTCCACATAGAATAAGACAGTAAGTAAATTAAATGTTCGATTTTAAAAATTGCTGAATTAGTTGGGACTCCTAATGCGGGAATTTGCCACCTTACTGGAGCACTGGCAGAGGTGTGCTCAGAGTTGTGCATGTCTGTGAGACTGGTGTGTCTGATGTGCTTGTAGTAATACAGGCAGTTTCAGTGTTGTTTTGCCTCCTCCAAGAAGGGGCTCGATTTATTCCTGTGTGGGAGGGCACTGGGCTGAATGATCGCTAAGATTCTCTTTTAGAGATCATTGAGTGATTCTTTCTTTTGCACAGGATTATTTTGGTGTCTGTTCAGAGGTAATAATCAAGGACAATGTTGTGGTGGTTTATGAGGTGCTGGAGGAGATGCTGGACAATGGCTTTCCATTGGCAACAGAGTCTAATATTCTTAAGGAACTGATAAAACCTCCTACTATTCTGCGAACAGTCGTCAACACCATCACAGGTACAGGGAAACAAGAAGAAGATAAACTGTGGGGTCCAGGTGGCAATATTCCTGCATAAGTAAATTTGGACATGGGTGAAGAAAATTTATGTTGTCCCATACCATTCATGCAGCACGGGTGTGTTTAGGGAGTCATGTGTTAGTGCTTTGCTTTGAGGTTCCTTCCAATTTCAGCACCAGCTGCATTTTGGTTTTGCATTTGGTTGTGGTCTGATTTGGGATTTTTTAACCTAAAAACATCAGATTACATTTTCAGTTACAGCCATGACATGACTTCCAGGATGAGTTAGTTTGATGTGAGTTTACACATCCCCACATGTAGACACTTCCCCATGCATTACTGTGGTATGTTTTAGGGCTGGGTGTAAGAGAGATGTACATTTTTGGAGTACAGGGAGTCTGGAAGAGTAATTGCTCTCCTACAAAGAGAGGTTCTCGGAGATTAATTACAATTAAGCTCTATGAGGCCAAGGACTTGGTCTGCAGCATTGCCTAACTTCTGTGGTTGTTGATTCCCTTTCTTTTTCCAGGAAGCACTAATGTGGGTGACCAGCTTCCCACTGGACAGCTCTCAGTGGTGCCTTGGAGACGTACTGGTGTAAAGTATACCAACAATGAGGCCTATTTTGATGTGATTGAGGAGATAGATGCAATCATTGACAAATCGGGTATGGAAGTTGCTCCTGGTTAAGACAAGGATAATTTGTCCTGGTAGTGCCTGAAGAGGGAGATAGGTTTTCAAACAGGCGCACCTTCATCCAAGTGTGGGAAGCAGTTCCTATTTTTACTCTGGAATGTTGCTAACTTGTATGTGCTATTCAGTCAAAAATTTTACAGAGGCACCAAGGTTTTCACTCATCCTTGCTCTTGAGGTCTCATAAGCAATTCTATACTGGGAAAATAGACGATGAGTAAAAATTGTGCATAGCACTTTCTCTTTAGTATTTGTGCATCTTAGTCTTGTTAGAATTGGGAGCTATTGTCATTGGCCATTAAAATGGACATTGCTGGTGTCCATGGTTCTTAATTGAATGAATCTTCTAGAGGAGTCATTGGGAATGATAAAAATGTTGAGCAGGCAACATAATGAGCTGTGACATTTCATTAAGAAAATAGATTTCCTTCTTCCTCACTGATAGTTTTTCCACTTTGGGATTTTTTTGATCAGGTTCACATAACCACCTGTTTACTTTATTGTTACAGGTTCCACGATTACTGCTGAAATCCAAGGGGTGATTGATGCTTGTGTCAAGCTGACTGGGATGCCAGACCTTACTCTCTCCTTTATGGTAAAGCTCAAGGATGTATCTTTACTTAAGTGTTTTGAAAGGGGTTTCCCAGGCCTGCTGCTAAGATTGCAGTCTCGTAATGATGGATTCCAGTACGTCAGAATCTGGGTATGCCAGACAAAAAGAGAAAGAAATGACAATGGGAAGTCATCAGGAAACTTAGAGCCTGAAAGGGCTTTTTCAGATTCTCTCTTTAAAAGCACAGGTAATGCGTGCTGTGACTAAGTTTTTGACATACAGTGGTGCTTTAAGCAGATATCTTGTAGGGCCTTCTCTTTTATGAGTATGCACCAATGCAATTATGTGACATGACTAAGTTTTCTAAAATAGGATATAAAATATCCTAAAAAAGGATGGAGGTTATTGAGTACTGCTTTCACATGGATATAGCAGCATCAGACATGTCTGAATGTAGACACCTTCAAGTGGTCAAGAGTGTGTCAAATGGTAGGCCCTTCT
Organism: Edolisoma coerulescens; assembly: GCA_013397115.1. Classification (NCBI taxonomy): domain Eukaryota; kingdom Metazoa; phylum Chordata; class Aves; order Passeriformes; family Campephagidae; genus Edolisoma; species Edolisoma coerulescens. Next base: position 264,878 of record VWZW01006991.1, read on the forward strand.
TGGATATTAGATTGATAAGAAGAGGAGGTCATTTAAAGTTGTACTGCCTTCACAAACCTTGTGACTTTCTTTTTGTTTCAGAACCCTCGGTTATTGGATGATGTCAGCTTTCACCCATGTGTGCGTTTTAAGCGCTGGGAGTCAGAGAGAATACTCTCCTTCATTCCACCTGATGGAAATTTCCGCTTGCTGTCCTACCACGTCAGCGCTCAGAAGTAGGTGATGAATCCGGTGCTGTGAATGATGAAATTTGGATCTTTCTGGCTAGGAAGAGGATAAAAGAAGGAACTTTTAAAGATGAAGTGGCATGTTGAGCCAAGTGAAGTAGAGGTGCATGGTAACTTGCATTTGTCTTTTTTTAAATGACATGTTTTCTCCTTGTTTGGAGCAGTGATTCTGTAATTTCTTTCTGGTCAGCCAGCATTTTTCAAAGACTACTAGCAGATAAACAAACTAGAGAGGGAAAGAATGAGGCAGTGTAGAGTAATCAAGCCGGTGATTTCATACGTTTATAAAAACATTTTTAGAATAAAACAAGATAGTTTGGTGCTCCTGTTGGGTTTTTGACATCTCCCTTAATAGAACCACAGGTTCTTGTCCACGTTTGCACTCTTTTCTAGAAGCAGCTTGCCAAGTACTATTTGGGGTTACAGCTGCTGAAGAATTTTGCTAGACCTTTGTCAGATTTATCTCTAGTAGATGAAAAGGAGTGGGAAATGCAACCAAAAGCACAAGCATGAAGTTCAAGTGCTGCTGCACTGCCGGGAACTACTTGCCAGCCTGGTTGTGACATGCAGAAACATTTCTCATCCTTTGCTCAAGCCTCCTGTTTTATTGGATGTAGTTTCCTGTTACGATAGAAAAAAAATAGGATACTGCAAACTTGATTACAAAAAGCGTAATTAAGACTTGAGAATGGAATCCTGACTTTGCTCCTGGCTCAAACAAATGGGTGTAGGATTTCCTTCTCTTTTGAGCAAATACGAAGGCAAGAGATTGACAAGGACTTTCTGTTTGTGTCTTTATTCTAGTCTTGTGGCAATTCCTGTCTACGTTAAGCACAACATCAGTTTCCGTGATAGCAGCTCACTGGGACGGTTTGAGATCACAGTGGGGCCGAAGCAGACTATGGGGAAGACTGTAGAGGGAGTGATGGTCACTAGCCAGATGCCAAAAAGTGTCTTAAATATGACCCTTACACCCTCCCAGGGAACACATGTCTTCGATCCAGTTACCAAGGTAAGAAGAAAGAGAGAAATTGGATAAATTTTTAAAATATCTTTCTTACCTATCAGAAAATGCAGTCAAGCTGTTCATGCTTACATGAACATTTCCATGAACACTGCTTTGCTGAAGGCAGTATGTTGGGATGAGAACCTTTTCTGAACAACTGCATACTAGGAGTTTTCTTAATCCCCAGAACAAATACCTTAGCGTGTGAGTGGATTGTAGTTCTGGCTACTTGGCATGTGAAGAAAATCCAAGCACCGGTCTTGTATGATGGGACATCCGTCTGGTGGATGGCTTACAAACGTCTGCCTATCTAGTTGTCACGCCCAGTGCTGCATGTTGGCCTTCTGCAAACACTAAGGGTTGGTTAATGGTTTTGATTTGGTTTGGAGTGTTCAGGTTTTGTTGTCTGTTGTTTGAGCCTGAGGAGTTAACTTTTTTTTTCTTCTTGCAAACTTTAATCTGATGGGCTTACCCATGGGGCCTTTAGCACAAATAGTGGAAATACCATTCATAGTAGGCTTTTGGGGAATCCTCATGGAAGGAGAGGGAGAACAAAGGTTCTGAGGTATCTGCTCCTTAATCCTGTGTCTGGCCAATATGAAAGGCAAGATACTAAGAAAAAGACATTCTTCATAGAGAAACATTAAAAGCTGTCATTGGAAAGGGACTCTTCTTTAGAGGTTGTTAAAAGCATTTGAGTTTCACCGCTGCATTTTCTGTTCCTTAAAGTTACTGTCATGGGATGTTGGGAAAATAAACCCCCAGAAACTGCCAAGCCTGAAGGGGAGCGTGAGCCTGCAAGCTGGGACATCGAAACCAGATGAAAACCCCACCATTAACCTGCAGTTTAAAATTCAGCAGCTGGCTATATCTGGTGAGTGACTGCGAGGTAAAGAAGTGGAATGTTCTCTGCCGTGCTGGTGCTCATTCTGCATGGAGCTGAAGTAACTTCGCAAACCTTCTGAAGTATATTCTACCTGAAACATGTTCTTCAAGCAAAAAAGTTGTCTGCTTTGACTACAGATACATGGATTTGTTCTTTCTGGTGGTCTGTGAAACAACTTACATTTCCTTGCATTTCGTGCTTACAGACCTATAAAGAGATTTAGGGTATGGATGTGATTGTAAAGAATGATTCTAACAATTAGCAGTTGACAGCTTTTCTCCGTTCTGTCTACTGCTTGCTAAAACTTTCCCCGTGCTTTTTGCACCACTAGTATGATCTTATGTCCCTTTATCCCAAAGGCCTGTCAGCTTTGTTTGTGGCAGCAGTCAGTCTTATGCTGTGTTTGTTTGCCTTTAGGACTGAAGGTGAATCGCCTGGACATGTATGGGGAGAAGTACAAGCCATTCAAGGGGATAAAATACATGACTAAGGCCGGCAAGTTCCAAGTCCGAACCTAGAGGCTCCTGATAGTGAGGAAGAGCACTTTTCCTGTTTCCTCTGTCCCTGGCTGTTGGATGCAGCCTCTTATCCCATCCATCTGTTTAGGGTTGCTCCTTTGTCTGTAGTAGCATGAGCAGGAAAGCCAGTGCTCAGAGTGCTGGAAAACAGGGAAAAGTACGGCTGACCTGAAACCATCTCTTCCCTGCCTGAGTCTGAAGTATTTGGAACAGTAGCAGATGGGAGAGGTGCTCAGGTCCCTTAGGATTAGTGAGTCAGCTATGTACGTTTGTGTCACCTTCATTTTGCTGTCTTAGAGGAAATTCTAAGGATTTATGGCCTTTTGTAACTCCTCTTCCTTGTGTTTTGTTTGGCTTTTTATCCCTTTGTAGATGTTACAAAGTTGAATTTCCACAAACTTCAATTCCAACGTGATGATCCGGCATCTGCCTTTCTGTATCACTGAGTGTTAGGGTGGAGAGCTGTATAGTTCTTGCCAGCAGGGAGAACATCTAAGCATTCTGCCTCAAAAGGACTGGAAGAAGTGGAAGGGTAGATTGTTCCACCCAGGATGGGAAGTTGAACAGCCTGAGATTGGGGATGGTGCCACAAAGGGAGGAAGGGAAGAAGTGCGTTCTTTCTCTAGATATTTCATAAGGCATCCTGGTCATCAAGTATCTTGAGTCTCTTGAATACAGACTTGAAATACATTCAAATCTTGTAACTGATGGGCAGTGGCATCTCCATGTAATTCTGCTTCTCCTCTTATTTCATCAGTGTTTGAAGGCAGGAATTCTCCTAGCTTATTTGGAGAATCAGAAGAGACAGATAGAGGAACTTTGGTGGAGACAGTACTGATGGAAATGGAAGCTGTGGCTACATGAAGATAACCACTGTCCTAGTAACTTGTTGGAACTTCTTTTTGCCTCTGCTTGCCTATTGCAAATGAAGGTGATACTGCTGTTCTCCTGCTCACTGATGTCTTTCTTTGAGATAATTGTGACCTGGTACCTTTGTAGTGTTCCTCCTGTCCTACCTCATTTCAGTTCCTGTACCAATCAGGTGCTGTGCAGATGGATTCAAACCTACGCCAGATTTTTCACTGGGATCAGCTCTTCCTCAAGAGCTGTTGCTCTGTCTGCCTATTCCAGCCTGTGGTACATCCCTCTGTACAGCAGAAATAGGAAATGAGAGGCACCTGCACTGTTCATATTGTCTGTAACAGGCTCTTTGGCCACTACGTGCCAATGTGTTTTCTCTTGGTAGCAGAACTTGCACCTAAGCTGCTGTACACGTGACCAGGCACATGTGGCTGTGGAGTCCAGCATGTACAGTTCATGCTTGTGAACAGAACAGGGTGACCCTAAACGAAGGATAGCATTCATTCCAGCTTGCATGTGGTGGATACTTGCAGTGGATGGGTGGCATCTTGCTTGTGGAATTGCAAGTTCTGGTGCAACTGAAGAATTCCATAGCAAGTGGCATTCTGCTGAGGTGACATTACTGCTGAGCATGTTCAGTGCAAACAAAACCTTCAACAAGGACATCAATAAAATTAATTTTTACATGTCGTCTCTGTCATTTCAGAGTGGTTTGTGCAGGCTTTACAAGAAATACAGTTGATATTTGAGGAGGAAGGTAAATTATGCCAATTGGATTGGGTATAGTGGGTGCCTGAGGGAGATAAATGTCGTTATGCAGTTGGCATTGTAAACCTGGGATTAAGTCACTGTCTGAAAAGCTAAAATTAATTACTTTCTTGGTAATTTTTCTTAGTGTTTCCCAAAAGGAGCGCTGAGCATTTCCTGGACCCTCAAGTGAAAATGTCTTTAGGAATACTTGTGGAAGTAAATCTAGCAGGCACTTAAAACAGCTACCAATACACTTGTCCTTTTTTTCTGCCCTGCTGCACAGAAGAGAGAGCTTTTGCTTTCATATCAGATGATAATGCATAGAAATTTAATACTAAAAAAGTAAGAAGTATGCCTTGATTCTGTGGCAGATCGGGCTGGTGTTAAAATTTTTACCTATTCCATTACCAGGAGCAAAACCAAGTGAAAGAATAAAATGTCCTAATAAGCATGCCATCCTGAATTTGCTCAGAGAGTTTAAGCTCAAACTCAGTTAATTAATCAGTTCCAAACCGAAGAAGCAAGTTTTGATTGGAAATAAGCAGCCCATGCCTAAAGCTTTTGTTCTTTCTATTGGAAACCAGCTTCTATTGAAACCAGCTTAAATTACCAAAGTTAAATGGTATAAGGACAGAGCTTAATGTCTTCCAATTGGTACAGCCAAGTAAGGAGGGAGATGAAGTTTTCAGGAAATTAAATCTGTCCCCTTCAGTTCACACCCATTTCTAAAACAATATAGCTGCTAAAGAGATGCATGACGTTCTCTCTTGGTTTATTCACTCAGGGCCAAAATTAATTTTTTATTGTACTTATGTGATTTGATGCAAGGTGAAAGTTTGGTGATGTTGGGGAAAAGGAGGGTTAGCTTCTAATAACCTGTAGTAAGGAAAGGAGAGTATTTTGAGAACATGCCCTTCCCACAGACTGCAGTTTGTCTTCCTGTTGTACTGGAAGTCATACGCATCTGGACAAACAGGAAGCCCTGTCAGCATACTTAAGGCACCCAGAAGGAAGCTGTGAGGGCACGGTCACAAGACTGCAAGGGGTTCGTTTTTCTTTCTCAGAGTTTCATGGTGTCCCGAATCCAGTCAAGATAACGATTCACATTTGTATAAACACCAGGTATGTCTTTGCGGCCACATCCTATTCCCCAGCTGATGATTCCAATCAGATACATACGATCATCCTTCATACAGACCAGAGGCCCTCCAGAGTCGCCCTACAGAGAAGTAGCAGATTAGTAACAATCTCCTTTTCTCTTTGTTTGGTTTTGCGTTGTTTTTCCCACCCCCACTGGCTTTAGCAGCGCACTAGTGTTTACAGAAATACCCTATGCAGTATGTTCACAAATCAAGAGCTCTTAGTAACAGTACTTTTACCTAAGTCGCTTTTATGTTCCAGACTCCCTCAATGCTCCTCTTATGGAGAGAGAGACAGAAAAATGTAACACTAAAGTGTCTAACTTTGTATGGAGCTCATTTATGAAATGTAGGTAAAACGTTGAAAAGAAAAGAGAGAGGAAGGCCCTTATTCAAGCTATAAAGATCCAAGGGGTTTTACACTGCTGTGTGTAACATTACAGCAAAATTATTAAATAGCTGATTAAACAGAAAGGATGTGAATTGAATGCATGCCCTCCTTTTTCCTCATGTCATAGCTGCTTGTTCTTCACTATCTTTCAGCCTTTATTCTTCTTTTCTCTACTTTTCAGTAGAGGGGCACCCCCTTCCTTCTACAGAACCTCCTGCTGAGTGTTTTGCATGCTCACGTAACAGAAAATATTAGGAAATACTGGGGTGGATTTTCCTGTTCAGTTTTGTGGTATTTCCTGTATTTGGGATTTTCAGGCTGTGTTGCTGTGGTTTAACTGCTTAAGTGTTCCCTGCCTTTCCCTCTATGAGGGGTGGGGGAAGAAAAATGAAAGAAGAGCCTGTTCTGTTCTGTTCAACAAAAGTCTACTAGAACCACCATGTAGGCAAATGCATAATTTCTTTAAACTATTTTCCGAAGCTTTTTGTTTGGTTAGCTCAAAGTACAGAGAAAAGAAAAGAGACAAGGAAAAGAAAAGAAAAAAGAGGAACAGAATTGGCTTTACCTTGCAGGCATCATCAATGTGCCTTGTGTCTCCTGCACATAACATATTGTCTGTAACTGTCCGGTTGTCTAGATACTGTGCTGTGCACCGACTGGCTGGGAACAACCTGACATGGCCTTCCTTCAGGTGCTCTGAATAGAATGGAGAAACTGGAAGAAAAATGACAATATAAATACATATATATGTCTGTCTATGTGCATATATATGTTTTTTAAAAGCTGCAATTCAGTTTCCATAGTTTAGGGGAGAGCGAACAGAAGTAGCTCCGTGGCTAAACTAAATTTTCCTGGCCAAAGTGTCTTTTTATATCTTGGATGTTCCACTTTGCTAATCAGAACAGCTTAAATCTAGTTGAGAGAGAATATTGTTTCTTCAGCAAGCTAGAGAGGTTTATGTAAGCTCCAAATTAAAGACTGACGGATTTCTTCGGTGGATAAGTCTTCTTCACATAGTTACATCAATCAAAATGAAGTCACAGGAAATGAGAACTCTGTGAGAATGCCTTAACTGCATGAAACAGGATCCTAACTTTTTAATATTAGACTTGCACTAACAAAAATTAGATGCTTTGTCATGCATAATACTGAGGAACTGGTACATTTATGTTGGAATGAAAGAGATTTGGTTGGTTGGTTGATTTGGATATCGGTTTTATTCTCCTGTATAGCTACAATTGCACAAAACTGAAAGTCGGCAGGATTGTTGTTATTCAGTAGCGTTTTGAATTACAGTTGCAGCATCTCTTCCCTCTCAGAGTTTACCCTGTACTCACTGTAAGCAATGCCGAGGACAAGTTTTAAAAGCACTTTAAAAAACTTTATGCCACGCTAATATGCTATGTCTTTAGGTCTGTTCCAAAACCCCTATGGGCCCAAACCGTGATTAGGTCTTGTATGACGGATGCTTCACAGTTTCTGTCTTAAGAAGTTTACAAGTTAGAAAATTTAAAGAAAATGGAAAAGGAAGAAAGTAAAAATNACAGGTCTGCCTGTGTATACTTTCAGACAGCTTTTATTTCTGTTTGTTATAGCTCACTTTAAAAACAATTTAGCCAGCCTTTTAATGTATATCTGGGATTGTTCTTTCTTTAGCTTTTTTTTTTGCTGATCTCTGCATAGCCAATGTATCTTTTAGAATAATGCATCTATGTGCAACTGTATGGTGCATCAAACCTCAACAGAAATGGATTTCTGTCCAAATTACAGTATCTAAATGTACTGAGTACAGCAGAAACGTGGCAGCCCTGATTGCAAATCTTACGTCTTTCCTACCTTATTCATTGTGCCTTTTTTTTTTTTTATTGTTTTGTTTTGTACTGTGGAGAGTATCAAGGAAGACTCTACTAGCCCATACAACTACAGAACTCAGATGAATGAAATAATTTACAGCAAAACTTGGTTTTGAGTAACTCCTACATACATTTTGTAGTGCTCATATAAGCCAATATGATACATTACACATTCAGTGATGCCAAAGGCTTGAATTCTTTGAGGGCAGAGGACTCAAGCCCCGGACATACAGTCTTCTACTTGCATGTAGACATGTATCTTCTACTTACATTCTTCATTTCTGCCATAACCAGAGATCTCACATTCAGTCCAGTCAGGCAGCCGCAGCTCTGGCATGGGGAGGCAGGCAGCACGGACAGTGCCTGTTTCAACAGCACAGTCTTCTGCATCTGAGTTCAACTGCAACAGAGCTGAACAAGGAGAAAAAAATGCCCACGTCATTAATCACAAACTTGAGCCAACCATGACCTTTCTAGTCACAACGTCAGAAAAGTTCTTACCAATATCATTGTTGAAATTTTCTGAGTCAAATCTCTGGTGCACAGTGTAGCTCTTCACTTGAAACTTTTGTTCATTCTCCTCAGGAGTTGCTCGGGAAGTCCTACCCAGCACAATCTTCAGCTGATTTGTACTAAAGCTGAAGAACAAGAGAGTTTCTATTCCCGTGTTAACTAGAGCGGACCCTTCCCTTGAAGATGTGCTGTTGGAATGTCTGCTTTTTTTTTTTTTTTAATTTTAGCGCTATTACTACTTTGTTACGCAGGCAGTTTGACCTCAACGTGACCTATTTGCCTTCATTTTTGTTCTATATGCTTACAGCCATCGTGGCAAAGCTCCTCTGCCAGCCCCTTGCTGTTCTCAAGATTCAGCTGGCTCTGCATGTGTATTGACAACTTTGTTCTTAAGGTATCTGATACTCTGCTGTGGTACCTTAATGCCATCCTCCTAGTTTGCCCAATTAAATGCCTCTCTGCAATGCTCAGCACAACTGTAATCTTTAGTGCAGACTTACTGGGATAAGAAGGGGTTTTTCCAAGTATCATACCCTGCCAGTAAGGCTATACTGGGTGCTTCTATTTTCCAGATTTTCTTCCCCCAGATAGTACTGACTCTTCAACTTACCCTTCCTCAAAACAGTGAGCAGCTGACAGAACCCAGCAGGAACTGATCAGAATTCCTCCACAGAGGAAGTGCTCTCCAGGCACTCGGCGATACTTCACAAAGATGGCAGCTTGCCACGGGTGAGCTGCAATGTCTGCGTAGGAACCACCTTTAATCCTGTACTGGCGTACTCTGCGCTGCCGTAAGCCACAGGTGGCTGTGGATGACAAACCCAGAAATAGGCTTTTTGTTGAGGCACTCTTGCTTTGAGTTTGGGTTAAGAGCCTGTTAGTCACCAGTCCATGTTGAGGCAGCCTGCCATGAACTGTTTAGTATTTGACTCATCCCTGTTTCCTAGGTAACTTGTATTCTGATTTGAAAAACACAGTAAGGAAACCCTGCCTTTCCTGTCCTCCATTTCTGCAATCTTCCCTACTGGCAGAGCAAAAGGCACTTCTGTGAGAATGGAGCTACAGATAACTCTTTCTGCTCCAAAAAGCATTTTTTTTTAACTCCAGCTCTTTTTTTCCTGGAAGATGCTTGAGTTTAATACAGCTTTTTTCCTCCAGATCTTATTCTAATACAGATGACATGCAGGTCAGTAATGCTTCAAAGAAAGAGAAGAACCAGGAGTGCTGATATCCTTACAGCAAGCAGGCACATCGCAGTACTCCCATGTGAGCTGATTTCCTTTCAGGACATGGCACCAGGGCTTGCTGTCATTATCAGGATTCCTGCAGCACAGGAAAGAGAAGAGCTATTTGTATTATCAGATCTGCAGGGAGTTTGCAGAGACCAAAAGGTGTCAGACTGTGACCCGAGTGTATTCTTTTTGATTTTTCTAGAGATACAGAGAGCCCTAAGGGCACATGAAATTTGCACTTATGGAGTGTCTGATCTTAGAGAAGCGTAAATACGCCAGGTGGAATAAAATTACTATTGTGAGCGAGCTTCATTGCTACCAGTAATGTATTTCCTGTGCTTTAATAATCCATGTAAAAGACTAGAGCCCTACATTAGGAGTACTACAAGACAGTTTGGTGGGGTTTTTTTTATTCTATAACCAACTACATACCTGCAGAAATTGTGACTACCAAGGCCCAGCTGGTAAGCATCTCTTCTCCAAGCAGTATATAGCTTGTTAACAAGGATTCGAGAATTCCACTTCAAACAGGTAGCTCCAGAACTGGTAACACTGTGGCTGCCACGGTACTCTGTGCCTCTTCCAGATCTGCAGTTGATGTTCCTAACTTCAATTAGAAAGCTGCACATTAACCGATGGATGCGAACCTGTCAGTTGTTCCTAGGTGTGATTTCTGTCAAGGCATCTATATATTACCTATATGTATCTCATTCTCTCAGTGTCATAAATACTAAAAGCCTAAATGTGATATAACATGAGAGTCTCAACTTTTTGGGCTACAGAAATAGCCCAAGTCCACAGAGAACCCTTATATATGCAGTGAATAATGGAAATTCCGAAGTCCATTCCCTGTCCCCTGCATGTACCTTTTGAACAGGAGGGCACACTGCAGTGTTCCCAGGTGTACCTTCCCCCTTTATAGATATAGCACCAAGGTCTGGAATCCTCATCTGGGTTTCTGAAAGAGTTACAATATTATGCATCATTATAAAGCTATCGTCAATAGTGTCATGTGGGGCATCTAATTGGCTAACTTAGTCCTGCCCTGTAGTGAAGATGTGAACTGAACCATCAGAAGTTGCTTGAATTCCTATTTTAATTATAGAAATGTGCAGTACACTGAGGTGAAGACGACATGGCCAGTAGCTAGCAGGAGTGGACAGCATGTTTGCGCAGTTTAGGTCATGTACAGGAAGCACTGTATTTTTATAGTTTTGATCAGGATTTGAAGCTGCAGGAAACTGAATTACAAATGGAGTTTAGGGACTGAGAAGGGGCAAGGGAAAGACTATGGGGTGAGAGATACTTGCATTTTGTAGTCTGCCATAAACATCCAGTCTAGGAAGAACTGAAGTTCGGATTTATCTACGGACGTTGCAATTACTGCTCACGGGCTGCACAGTATCTGCACCTGTGCAGTGTTCCCTGCTTGGTATCAGACTACAGCAAGCAGCCATTCTTTTGCTCCAAGCTCTTAGAATGGGCTGATTCCTGTGGTTCTGACCTGTGTGCCATCAGCTCCTCACCTGCAATAGTTGTGATTGCCCAATCCCAGCTCAGCAGCATCCTCTCTTTGGCCACTGTACTTCCAGTCCACCAAGCCATTGCTATTCCAATTTAAACATTCAGTTCCACTCTCTGTCATGCTCCACGTACCCCTATATGTTACTCCAGTGTCTTTGTAGCATTTAACTTCAGTATCTGAACAAAAGGGAACAAAATGATTCTGTAAGGACAGCATCCCAATTCTTTCCCAGACAGCTTCCCCAGTCTCTCTTCTGTTTACGCTTGGCTCTCAGATGTCTTATCTAGTAAGTCAGTGAAAATGCCCTGTCGGGCAGACTATAAATGTATATGAAGGTCTTCAGCTACAAAATTCAGGGTTTTATTAAGAGACACTGAGAACGATCCCAGATGTCCTTAAAAGTTCTTTGTAGTATTAGCTGTAGAATAAAAAAAGACAACTTAATAGAGAGCCTAGTGTACAGCAGGAGCTTCTGGGTACCTTATCCTTGTGCACTGCATAGCTAAAACCAATAGCATTGTTCACAGCAGTTGATGTGGTATACTCACCTATTTCACACTGCTTCCCTGAGAAACCTTGGTGGCACTGGCAGATGAAGAGTTGCGGGGAATAATATGCCTGTGAGCATTGGCCCCCATTGTAGCATTTATTTCTGGTGCAGGCTGTGGAATAAGCAAAAGCCAGGAAATACTGTTAGATTTCACAGAAGCAAGAAGCTGGCAATATATAAACATCTTTCGTTTTCCTGTCAGTCTCCTTTAGCCTGTTCCATCTTTCCCGACCCACCTGTTATTGCCGTGTGCTTACAGCCTTTTTGTGTAACGCTTCCATTCTTTCTTTGTTTCATTCTCTCCATATATGCTATTAGACTTCCTCAGCCCCTTGCCCACTCCCACTTAGTCCTGCCTGAGTCAGTGTACACTGGTATTTTCATTTCTATCCTCTTCTATTCCCAGACAAATTTTCTGTGCAGTAACTCTGGCCCTGACAGTGTTCTTCTTTAGGATGATTAGATGGACAATCTCTCACCATTTCCTTTTTCTTTGTCATACTCACCTCTGACAGGCACAGTGTGGCAGCGACTCCGACCACTGTCGCATCTACAGTATTCTATTCTGCTCCCTGAAAGCCTCAGCCAGCTCCCCCTGTGTTGGTAAATTTCTGTAGATGAATTATCTGTGCAAATGGCTGTAATTGGAGAAAGGAAATCCTCTTTTAGAGATTCAGGGAAAAGACCTGGCTGAGCAAAAGGACTCCCTTCTATTTCCAGGAGAAAAGTATCTGTGATGGGAGCATCTGTCTAATGTGTTGCCCTTTTTCCTTCTCAGACCACAACTGTCCCAGCTCTCTCGCTGCTGTTCTGCCGGATGAACTATTCCACTATTGACTGGCCTCTTTTTCTTTGAAGAAGAGCAGAGGGAGGGGAAAACTTTGTTGTGGATGGTATTAATGGTCTGGTATTTTGCCTTCTGAATCTCTCATCCAGATAACCATGACAAAAAGCTTTCAGGCTCTGTTCCTTCAGCATCATTTGCTTTCCCCTCCCATGTTCATAATGCTCCGGCTGATATGGTTTTAGTTAGCCCGGCTTACCTCTAGATCTGGCTCCTCGTTTGAAACGCATGTGTAAGCCCTGCAAGCAAAGAATGTTAATTCTGTGAGTAACTGCTCTCTTAAAAAAAGATAAGAGAACAAGTACGTTCAGACAGTCAGTCCTTTTCTAGAGGTCATGCAAATCAGGGAAACTCTGAGGAACTGTCTGCCCTCTTGTCAGACAGTACCGTGAAAAGTGCCTCTAGTACCTCAGTATGGATACCAAGAGCTGTAAATCATTCAGTTGCCACGGATTACCAGGCGATTGCTTGTCACCTGAGTGACATGAACTTGGGATGTGCTGCACTCACATCGTGTGTGAAGTCATTACGTGCTCTTGGGGCATTGCAAATGCTAACTAAAGCTTGTCAGCTTTCTGCTATTTGAAGGAGGTTCAAGCAAATAATTTCCAAAGTAAAGTCAACAAGCAGTTACTTTTCCTCACTGACATGCAGTTTGCCCATAAGACTTTGTAGCTTGATTATCTTTAAGAGATATGCCTCCTGCAGCAAATTAAATGAAATGTTTTGGATAAAGTTTTATGGAAGAAACCAATTTAGAAAGCTTCTTTGATTAGGCCACAAGAGAAAGAACATAAAAAGAAGGAGGAAGGGTGGGATAGCAATTTTTTGAGAAAGGGAGTAAACATTTTAGAATTGTGTAGCATTTACTCAAGCTGTGTGCAGTGTGAGGCTTAAAGTGAGGGGACAAGGGAACCATTGATGTCCAGTTTTACGTGAGAGTAGCGATGAAGATGATAACCACAGAAAATTAAAGGCTGGTTACAATGAAATTCTTATTAACAGTGAAAGGTGACAGTGAACAGATACACCAAGAATACCCGGAGAAGACTTGCTTACTGAAAAGAAAACCAGCCAGGATAAAACGTAACACATCCACAACAAGAGGTAGACTACTTTGTAACATTTTTCTTCCTCTGATTTCTAGTGAGCTAAGCAGATTCTCCTTCTGCCTGATGCAGACAGCTGGAGTCGATGGTAAGAAAGTGCTGCTGAAAATACAGGAAGATGGCAAGAGAATGATTTGATACATTAGCCTCTTACCTGGCATTGGGCAGTCACGATTGCTCCCACCAGCACAAGGAGACATGGGAGTTTGCCTTCCATTCTGAGTGTTTTCCACATCAGCTCCAAACCTCAAATTATCTGTAGAGACAAAAAATAAGATGTTAAACAAAGGAGGTTTACAGTGTGAATGGAGTTCAAGGTGTAACTTTAAATGAAAGTTTTGAATTATGAAAATTCTTTTTACACATTTTCAACCCGCCACTTCTCAGCTGTCTGGTCTAGCTGTCCTAGTCTTCCTGGGGAAACTGCGAGGCTGGACCCAGATGTGCTTTTACTTGAGAAACTTAGAAACTTGATAAGCTAAAGCACACTCTTTTAGGTCTGGAGGAAACTGAGCGAGTGTTTCCTGGGGAATAAGACAGAAGTAAATTCCAAGTACTTTTTCCCTAAGTTGCGGGATGCCAACAGTACCACGTGCACTATTAGAGAGATGGGCTTGTCTGATGATGCAGTGTAATGGTGATTTGAATGCGTTAATTGAGATTCAGATTACTGACACCTACTTAAGAGATCTCTTGCAGAGGCACAGGCATCTGCTGAAGGGTCGGTTTGTGGTAACACTGGTTTAAGAGGATTTTCCTTTTTTGTACAGACTGCTGCTTTGGGTGAGAGTGAAGGCTTCTCTCTTATGTAGAGGATGTGTAGCCAAAATGATGATAGGTGAGGACAGTACTGCTATGTCTTTTATTTTCAATATTTCTACTCCTTCTCCCCAACTGAGCCTTTAGTTTTTCCTACTATTGTATGCTTTTGCTAAAAAGGCAGAGTATGGCAATGGGCTGGCAGGCTAGCTTTTGTTCTGATGTTCTCATTTATTTGTTGCAGCATCTTTCTGTATGTCACTTCTATGCAGTCACAGCTACACATTATTCCCTCTAATCCCTTCAGCAGCTTTACACTTCAAAGCCCTCCTCAGTCCACCAGGAAGAGTTTCTACTTTCTCCAATCGATGTGCATAGTCTTGACTCCTATTTCAATAGTCTTGTTGAAGCAACAGACTGCAGACCCTTGCTGCCTTTTCCCGCTTTCTGGATAAAGTGTTTCTATATCCCTTCTCTGAACTGAGCAAATGAATAGCAGATTTGTACTGTGTCTCCTTAAAACTATAACAAGCAGACCTCTGTTTTTGGGGGAAAGAGCTAAAAACCCAAAAGAAAACAAAAATAAGATGCTGCAGTCTTTGAAGACTTTGGAGGAAATGAGTATTTCAAAGTCTGGCTTTGTTTTGGGAATCATTCTCAGTATTTCCTGTGGTTTTGGCCACATTTAAAGAGAAGCATATTTAGGGAGAACTGAAGATGACCTACCCTCCTCCTCCTCTGTGTCCCTCCATTATTGTGCTTTGGAACCTGGGGTGAAAGGCATAGTCTGATCTCCTCCTGGGAAGATTAGATAAACTCTCCTTTTGCAGCTAGTTCCCCGTCTCCTTACATTACCGTCAAGATGTTTGTCCGTAACTCTTTCTTTAAGTTCTTCTGCTAATGGCCTTTGTGCAGGAGACTCCTCCTTGCTTAACTGGTCAGAGCCCGAGGCTGTCAGCCCTTTCCCTAGAATGCTTCAGCTTTCTTGAAACAACTGAAAGTTAGCAGCTTTACCCACTATGAATCTCTTCAAAAGCAGAAAGGCAGTAGCTCAGTTAGTTAACTATCATGGTGCTTCAGTGAGATTTATTAAATATACATACTTACTAGTATTTAATGACAATGCCATTGATGTTGAAAACAGGAAATGCCCTTTTTGAAACAGGTGCAAGTAGTACCTACCTTATTGCTTTTTCTCTTCTGGATTCTCTTGATGATTTTCTTTCCAGACCAGTCTGGGTTTGTGTTTTCTCTGTCTCTGCTCCGATCTCTCTGAACAGCTCCTGTCCTACTTGTAGCGCCACTCGAGGGGGTGGAGACTCCCTGGGCCGTGGGGCGTGCTGTCCGCATCCCACCCCTTCGCGAGCATCTAGGGGATGGTCCAGGCAGGCGGCTGGCGTCCGGGTTGTCGGGGAGGGAGCCCGTGCGGGACGGGAGGAAAGCTGCTTGCTGTCATGCTGCTGGATTTTACAGCCAGTTCGTTTTGTTCTTTCTCTTTTCCAGTCAGAGAGCAGATTCAGTCTTCAAAACAATTTTTTCCCCATTGAACACCTTACTGTTCAGTGACAGAATAGTATGTATACCTTACAATGAACTGTCCTGTCCCATTATGCTTCTAGGAGTGTGAGTGAATGCACAGCTGTATCACTTCTAATATAATTAGAGGTCTGCAGTATGTAGACTTAGTCCTAATAATGAGAAACTCCTGTTTCAAGCAGAAGTGTAGTGTGCTGTACTCCTAATTAAGACGTTTGGCAGAGAGACCCTGATCCGCACGTGGAGCAAAGCACGCCCTGAACAGAGCAATGGGAGAAGACACAGTCAGAAGACACAAGCAGGACTGTTTAATGTCAGTGACGAAGTGTGACATCATGACATCCCACGGCAGGCCCATATCGCCCCGACGGGACCCTCTGTGCCCGGTGGCTTTGGCAGGTCCAGCGCAGTCGACTGGAGTTGTGGTAGGTCTTGGCGTGCACCTTCCACCCCCGTACTGTTGTGCGTCTTTGCAGTGGCATTTAAGCACCTCACGCCAGCCAGCCCAGGAAGAAGAAGTATCCAAACCCGATGTAATGCCCAGAATAGCGCTTTGGCTCGGGCGGTGCGGTGGGAAACGCAAATGGTGCATTCCGGATTGGCAAGTTTTGGAGATGCTGTGGGAAGAAGACGGCAACTCTGCAATTTTACTTACCCAGCCCACGAGCTGTACTCTCCTCTCATCCCGAGCCCCTGACTCCACACGGTATCGCGGCCCCGACGACCGCGACTCCCCCACTCCGCGCCGGGGCGGCCCCGGCCGGGCTGAGCTCCGGCCCCGCGCGGCCCCTTTAAGGGCGGGCGGGCGGGCGCTCGCGCCGGAGCCGGAAGCGCGGGTCCCGCGGAGCGGAGCCGGGCCCGCCATGAGCCGCCCGCCCGCGCTGCAGGCGCAGACCTGCGGGCCCTGGGAGATGCGGGAGCGCCTCGGCACCGGCGGTTTCGGCAACGTCATCCGCTGGCACAACAAGGTAGGCGGCGGCCGGGCCCGCGGCGCCCCGGCTCGGGGCCCGCGCTCAACCCAGCCCTTGCTGTGTCCGCAGGAAACCGGCGAGCAGGTGGCCATCAAGCAGTGCCGGCAGGAGCTGAGCCCGCGCAACCGCGACCGCTGGGCGCTGGAAATACAGATCATGAAGAGGTGAGGCGAGACGGTGGTGCTGTCGGGTCGAGCCCTGTGCCCGCTTGCGGCCGGGCCGGGCGGAGGGGTCGCTGCGCGGTGTCGCGTCAGTGCCCGGGACGCGTGGCGGAGACGGCCCTGGAGCGCGGATCTGACGGGTGCGCTGAGGGAAAGGGTGGGAGAGGGTGTTGGCCGCTGGCCGCCAAGGGATCCCCTTCCGGGAGGTGCCCGGTCCGCTGCGGCGGCGAGTGCGTGGAAGTTCGCGCTTAAGGAAACTTCACGTTGTGCTGCGTGAGACTCTTGGGTCTCACACTGCCGTCTTCGGCTCGTCTGCCGTGCCCTCAGCGCTACAACGATGCTGCCTACCTAGCCGCTCCTTTGCCTGACTTAACGTCTGTGCTGGGGCAGTCCCTTGGGGTGTTGGATTGACATTTGGATGTAGTGCTCTGATTGCAGTTTGGGTCTTTTCTGGACGGTGACAACAGACTGCCTTGCACTCCTTTGCAAGGCTTGTTGCTGTACGTTCTAGACAGATCCGTAATGCATACGTGTTGAAGAAACACACTGTCTTTGCACATGAAACGCCAGGAGCTGGAATGAGTCTAAATCCATGAAAGATGCAAACCTTTAGAATTCACTAGTTCAGTTTCTAAAAAGATTTGTGACCGTGTGGGACTTTGAGTGATGACCGTGAGCCTGTGAAAGCGTATAGCAGTTGCAGAACGTCACGTGTACTTGCCTAATTTTTGTTCCGCAGACTGAACCATCCCAATGTGGTGGCTGCCCGTGATGTCCCTGAAGGGATGCAGAAGCTCGCACCAAATGACTTGCCACTGTTGGCCATGGAGTACTGCCAAGGTGGAGACCTCCGCAAGGTGAGGTCCCTGGGGTGGTGGCCAAGGAATAGATCAGCTTCTTATCTGATCCTAGGCTTTCTCTTGAAGTTTTCCCTTAAAACCTTTGTTTTCACATCCTGATGCTTCCTGATTCTAGTCATGGCATCAACAGGTGTTGGTGGCTTGGTCCTTGATACTATGTTCAGCTTTCGAAGACTGAAGCGCTTTGTGAAACTCTTTGTATTTTTTTGGATGCAAGTGACACTGTGAGGAGTTTGCACATAAAGAATGAGGGCATGTGTAAGGGATGTGCAACAGTATGTGAGTATGGCCAAGACCATTGTAGGGTAGGTGCATCTGTAGGCTACACCCTTCTTGAAAGGGATTAACTCCTGTCTGTCATAGGAAGAAATAACACATGATAGTTCTAATCCTAAGGCTTTTCTAACCTTTGCTATAATCTGCTCATAGCTAAAACACAGACCTTAGACCTCAGATGTGAGCTGATACTGTCAGGCACAGGGGAAATGGCAAAGAAGGATGGAACAAATGGAAAGATGAGAATGGGATGACACTGACTTCTTTCACCTGCTCCTTTATCCTCCCGTGCAATTAAACCGAGGCACGAAGCTGTAATTGCTGCTACCGGAGGTCACAGTGCATAGAGTTTTGTGTATCTGGAGAATTTAATTGCCGTTGCTGAAACTTCTTGCATCCCTGAGAATTTGTGGGACTGTGATTCTCACTCAGGATAGAGGAGAGAAAGACTACATTCTGTGTTGCTTCCTTGCAGTACCTGAACCAGCTGGAGAATTGCTGTGGCTTGCGGGAAGAAGCTATTCTCATCTTGTTATCTGACATTGGTAAGTGGTAGCAGTGCCTTCAGTTGTCCGAGCTATGGAAACCCTTTTAGTCGTGAATCCACTCTACAAATACGCAGCAGTGACCTTAGTGACTCCATTTTAGACTGACCTTTTATGATCTTGATCATCTATCAAAAGTCTTGGTAGTCTGGGGAGGTCTTTGCCTACTGGAAACTAGTCAGCATTACTACAGTTTACAGGAAGGATGCAAGGGAACACCCAGAGAGAACTCAGCTTGTGTCCAGAGTTTTATGATGCTGACTTGACCTCTTGCACTTAGTGTTTCGTTGTACGTTTGATTGTGAAGGGTTTGGTGCAAAAGCCATGCTTGTTACTAGATAGAACCGAATCCTTACTGAGCTCGTGCTAGGTACTGTTAATTATGCTTTTACAGCTGGCTTTCTCTGTGTCTCAGCTTCTGCTCTCAGATACCTTCATGAGAACAGGATCATCCACAGAGACTTGAAACCAGAGAACATTGTGCTGCAGCAAGGAGAGCAAAGGGTAAGCAGGAACCAGTTGTCTCTACCTGCACAGACGAGTAAGCTTAAGAGGAATATGCACGTGCTTCATGCAGTTACATGGTCCCTCTGCAAGAGCATTCAGCCCAGGATAACACCTGTCTCAGGTCCCTGTGTCAGATGAATAGTATTCTGTGTGCAACTGAGATGAGACATTGTATTAGACATTTGTTAACACCTGACATTTTGACTTTCAACTATTAAGGAAAGAACCAGACTGTACTGATTGACCAAAGATCGGAAGGAACTAGAGGCATAACTGCTAAGTGTGCCACGACACCTTCAAATACATGGCAGTTTTAGGAATCTACAGTAGACTCCCATTTCTGCTTCTGTCTCTTCACTGGCACCTTTCCTGCATAGCTTTGAAGAGCTGAACCTTTTCTTTCTGCTGTATGATGTGCTTTTAACAGGACTTCAGTCTAGCATTCTTATTCTCTGTTGTGTGTTTCAGTTAATACACAAAATCATTGACCTTGGTTATGCTAAGGAGTTGGATCAGGGTAGCCTATGCACATCCTTTGTTGGGACTCTGCAGTACTTGGTAAGGAAGGAATTCAGCTAGAAGAGCAACTACTGCTTTCTAGTGGGATAGAATTAACTGTTATCAAGCTTTGGGCTGGGATTAAGTACTCGCGCGGTGTGGGGTGCATTTGTGGCACTGAAGCTAGCGAAGGTGACCGGTTTTTTGCCGACACTGGGTTTTCTGCTAGCTATGTCTGTTATAAGTAAGCAGGAGTGCCAGTAACCTATGCTGCTCACTCCAAGAGGGTCTTAAAGCTCGTGAGAGGCAGCGTTCAGTAATGTCTTTAATCATTTGTACAAATGTTAATGAGATGTTAAGGGATAGAGAAAGCTAAGGGCTGGGTGGCTTTGTCTCACGTATGTAAACTGTATCAGGCTCCAGAGCTGCTGGAACAGCAGAAGTATACAGTGACAGTGGATTACTGGAGCTTTGGCACGCTTGCCTTTGAGTGCATTACGGGCTTCCGACCATTCCTACCCAACTGGCAGCCAGTGCAATGGTGAGTGAGCCGTGGCTTGGTGATGAACGGGCATGATGTGACTTTACTGTTTACAGGAAGTAGAAGTGTGGTCCCTTGATTCTGAGGATAATACCCCCATGTTCCTTGCCCTTATGGAAACTGACGCCCTTCATAGGAGTTTGACCTACCTGAGCAAGTTCAGCATTCCTGATGCTTGCTCTATGGGATAAGGGCTGACTCCTGCAGGGCAGATAACAGAAACCAAAGTGGCATCTGTATTATATCTGTCAAGAGTAGCTTTAAGAGCCTACTAACATGCAGGCTGGGAAAGGCAGGCAATTATTTCACCACTGTACCCGCTTACATTAGGCATACAAAAGTGCGTCAGAAGAGTGAGCTGGACATTGTTGTTTCAGAAGACTTATCTGGAGAAGTCAAGTTTTCTAGCAGTTTGCCCTGCCCAAACAATCTAAACAGGTGAGTACTAGAAATTGCTGTGCTGAGATAAACCGATTCTTCTGCAAAAGTTTATATTATGTGCCCTACTGTGTTATCTGTGAATAAATTGAGTGCATGACACAGGCAGTACTTTTGTCGCTTGTCACACGTGTAGTTGCGAGTCTTGGTTTCCGCCTTCTATTGCATTCTACTGCATTCGTGATGGGGAGAGGTAGAGTGTTGGAGGGAGAAGGCGGGGGAGTTTTGTCAGTCCTCCCACACAGAACAGGCCATACGGTTACTGCAAATGCACTTTCACCTCTTCTGATCTCCTTCTGGGTTTTATTGCTCAGTGTTTTGTCTGGGAGGTTGGAGAAATGGCTGCAACTCATGTTAATGTGGCACCCACGTCAGAGAGGTACGGATCCTACATACGGACCCAATGGGTGTTTCAAAGCTTTGGATGACATTTTGAACTTGAAGGTAAGCAATGGGTCTGTATTACCCTGAAAAGTTTTCCAGAGAGCAGTTGCCTGTAGCCTGTGAGAGGAGAGGCTTGAATCGTAGACTTAAGAGGAAGAATGAGGCAGAAACTCATAGAACTGTCTCCTGAAAGTTAGTGACAGGTGCTTTCCTCTTGCTTCTTTGAGGACAAATACTCCCTGAGCTTGTTGGGGGGAGTAGTGAATAGCTTCTGTGCATGCTTAGTTCCATATTCTGATAGAGGATTCTACAGCTGAAGCTATGTAATTGCCATATGGCCTCTCTTCCAGTTGCTGGAGGACAAGAACTTTGCCATAACGTTAGGAAGTAGCTGCAAAGTGACTTCTTCAGTCTGCCAAGTGCTTTGAACAGTTTATTGGTGGGCATTGTCTCAGTCCCTCAAATCTCTGCTCTGACATGACCAATGTGTCTTCAGCCTTTCTCATGCCATGCTACTCTTCTTGTAGTTGGTTCATGTTTTGAACATGGTTACGGGAACTGTGCACACCTACCCTGTGACAGAGGAAGAGACTCTGCAGAGTGTGAAGGCCAGGATTCAGTCAGATACGGGAATTCCAGAACAGGACCAGGAGCTACTGCAGGAAGCAGGACTTGCATTGTTTTCTCAGAAGTTGGTCACTAAACATACAGCTGATAGCAAGGTGAGTCTGGATACTCCCTTTCTTGCTCTTGAGTGAATCAGCAGGCACTGCTCTCACTTTGGGATCACAGCACTCTGCTGTTGTGGCATGCTTTTGTCAGCCGTTGCAGCATAGGCACCCTATTGCCTTTGGTGTTCTGTGTTTGCCTGAGGAGGACTGTTCTGTTTACGGTGCTACCAAGGCTTGCTTCTCCTGAGAAAACCTAGTTGGGTCTTTTTCTTCTGCAGGTGAATGATACTGCAGCTGCAGACACAGACCTTCTCTTCCTCTTTGATAACAAGAAAGTTTCCTATGAGGCTCAGGTGGCCTTGCGTCCTCATCCGGAAAGTGTTGACTGCATCCGTAAGGACTTTCTCTGGCGTGAACGTGAGGGGGGGGTGTTGAGAGGGGTGTCCGTGTTCTGCGGTCGTATCACGTGCAAAGAGTAGAGTGAGCTTTTGTGTATTGGGACTGAAGAAGCAGTAAAATGGACTGTCATTCATTCAATTTGTCAGAATAACTGAAAAAAGGAAGTGTTCGATTTTGATACACTGGGGGAACTGCACAGGGGTTATCCAGCTCTAGGCTTTGCAGGTGGTAACATGCCCCTCAAAGGAGTAATGTTTTGGTCTGTTTTGTGATAACGCTACTTTCGTGCTTCATGCTGATACGTACATTTCCCTTTTCCCCGCCTCCTCTGTTTTCAGTTCAGGATCCAAAGAAGAATCTCCATTTTTTCCAGTTGCGGAAAGTGTGGGGTCAGATCTGGCACACAATCCGGATGCTGAAAGAGGACTGTAACCGGCTTCAGCAGGGGCAGCGAGCAGCCATGTACGGTGGCAGTTTCTCTAGAATACTTATCTCTGTCTTTATGCTCTGGTGAAAGGGGAGACAGAAATGGGACCCTGTTGGAATGGGGAAGCCCATGATTGGAGCTGTAAGCAATTAATGAAAAGCTGAGAGTTAGCCTTTTGGCACGACTGCCTTTGTCCTCACTGCTGTCTCAAGTATCTCCTTTGGGTGTAGGGGAAGCCTGGTGGATTTTTAGTTTCAGAGGCTAATAGGACCTTCTCGTCCGTGCAGGATGAATCTGTTGCGTTACAATAGTACCCTCTCGAAGATGAAGAATTCTATGGCCTCTCTTTCTCAGCAGCTGAAAGCAAAGCTGGACTTCTTTAAAACAAGCATCCAAATCGATCTGGAAAAGTATAAAGAGCAGATTGAATTTGGAATTAGTGAGTATAGCATCTGGCAAACAGGTCTTTTCATGCCTCTTGTCCTCACAAAAACACCTACCTCTTTCTCTGTGAACCTGAGAAAGCCAATCGCTCTTCTTTGATTCCTGTAGCTTCTGAGAAGCTGCTGTTTGCCTGGAAAGAGATGGAGCAAGCTGTGGAACTTTGTGGGCGGGTATGTTTCTAAATCTAACTGCTTATCATAAAGAGGCTTGTTTTTATTATCTCTCCCCCTCTCCCCCTTTTCCTTCATTGTCCCTGCCTTAAAGGGAAACTCCTTGTGTCTGGACTGATTTCGAGATTTCACATCGCCTCGCTTTGCCTGGCACCACTTTTGTCCATTACTAGTACTACATGAAGCTCACTCTGTTGCAAGGCTTAGGGGAAAAAGGGAGATCTTGGGGAAACCCCAAAAATGTCTTGGAAATGGTTTTATCCAAGAGCACCAACCTGATTTCCTTGAATTGAAATGACTCGTATTCTCATTTGTCTTTGGCCAAGGCTGCTGTTTGCATCTTGCTGGTGTGTTTAGAAATGTGAATGAGAAAGGAAGAACCAATGTGAGTGGTAGTGTCTCTGAGACTGTTCTATTGCTTATGTTCTACCCTGCTTTCAGGAGGATGATGTGGACCAGTTAGTGAAGAGGATGATGGCCCTGCAGACAGACATTGTGGACCTGCAGAGAAGCCCACTAGGTCGTAAACAAGGAGGAACACTGGAGGATTTGTGAGTTGAACTACCTTGAGCTTCAGATGCAGGAGTGTTTCTAGCTAAGCTTTCTCACTACAGGACAATGAAAGGGCTGTTTCTTCCACCCAGATTATGGGGGACTGGGAGGACTTTTGACACTAAAGATGGTTTTTGACTCATCTGTCATTGGTCTGAAATGGTAGACAGGTACAGAAAAGATTTGAGTTCTCAAACCATTTGTTCTTAATTTTGGTTCTTTGGAAATGCTTTGTTTTTTCCTGCTTTTTTCTTCTAGAGAAGAACAAGCCAGAGAGCTGTACCGAAGACTGAGAGAGAAGCCAAGAGGTAAAAGACACTTTAGCTCAAGGTCAGCTCGCTTTGTGTGGATAGTAACCCTGGAGATGTAGTACAAGCATACGCTGCTGCTTCTGTGTAGGAAGGATGAAACACATGGCTGTTCCTTTGCTACAGTCCCAACTCCCCTTTTCAAGTTAAATTTTGAAGAAGGTGGCTAAAATTCCGTGCAATTCATCCCACTCAAACTTGCATATCCTGAACTTTGGATGTTACAGGATTGAAGCAGCGGTGGAAACAAGCCACTAAGAATCTTCTCACTCTGTCCTATAAACCTACCTTTCTGTGTAATACTGACTCTCATTCCAGATCAGAGGACAAGCGGTGACAGCCAGGAAATAGTACGACTGCTGCTACAGGCAATCCAGACCTTTGAAAAAAAAGTTCGAGTCATTTACGCTCAGCTCAGGTGAGCTCTGTAGATTTTATTTAGAGTTGAGAGAAGGCATTTTCTCTTCCAGCGAGAGAAGGTTTAAAACTCCATGCATACAGCTAATGAGCTCTTGCAGTGTTACAGGAAATAAGTAACTTCAGAAATGTACTCCTGCTGCAGTGGCCCATGTGCGATCTGATTAGTTTTTACTTTTTTTATAGTAAAACTGTAGTTTGCAAACAGAAGGCATTGGAATTGTTCCCTAGAGTGGAGAAAGTGATGAATCTGATGAGTGAAGATGAGGAAACAGTTGTTAGGCTTCAGGAGAAACGACAGAAAGAACTGTGGAACTTGCTAAAAATTGCTTGTGTAAGTAAAATAAAAACTCCACTTTAACCTGAAAATATGGTTTGTAGCACAGGTTCCTGAAATAATAGTAAATCAAATATGTCCTATGGTTCTTTTCTTTATTTTGAATTAGTATTAAAGCCAAGTTCCAGGTTGTCTCGTATTCCTGGCTGCTGAAAACTAGTGGAAATAATTGCACTCTGAATGTTCTGTGTTTTCTTCAGAGTAAAGTACGTGGTCCTGTTACTGGCAGTCCAGAGAGCATGAACACATCACGTCTTGGTAGCTCGGGTCACCTGCTGCTGCAGGTCCCTTCCGGAACATACAGTTTATCGAAATCTGTAAGAAAAAGGTGAGGCGAAGTCTGGAGTTCTTCAGCTGCTAATGCCAGCACTACGAAGCCCGGCTTTGTGAAATAATGGCACACAGGCTTTCTCATACTTCACACTTTGTGTTCAGCTTGCATTGTCAGTAGTCTTGGTTTACTACGTAGTAGTTACCCTTCCCAGGGCTTGCAGATCTTCCTTATGAAAAATGGGGAATCGTGTATAGCTTCACTTCCCCCTCCCTCAGTAATAAAGGTGGTTTTTTTGTTTTCTTCCTTTAATCTGAGATGGTTGGGCTCACTTGGAAATGCACTGCCAACAAGAACTGTTGAAGCATCATCGTGTAAGGTCATAGTAGCTGAGGTGTATCATTGAGGAGACTGCTGTAACCAAGCATGTGTAGTTCTGTCTTGCTTAAATGAACTGATTCACCACGTGGAATGAGACCTTGGTTTGTTTATTTGCATGTTGCCCCATCCCTAAGTTTATAGGCTGTTCTCAGCTTTTTCTCTAGCAATGGTGGTTGCACATAATAAGAACCCAATCCCATGCTGGAATCCATTTCCTTTCCCCTGTCCAGTGACTCAGGGGCTGCCACCAACTTTTCAAGTTGCAGTATGAATTACAAGCCTATGACCTGACCGACTTCAGTGTTCTGCAGCGTATCTGCCAGAAATATTTCTTAATGATAGAGGCAGCATCTCTTTAAACTGCCATAGAAAATAATAGTGTAATAATTGTCCCTTTCAGTGAGGAGCTGCTGCTGGAATCTCGGAAACTTTGTAGCCAACTAGAAAACGTGATGCATGACACAATGAAGGATCAGGAGCAGAGTTTCTTGGTAATGTATTCATTCTTCTATAAATGGAGTGGGGAAGTGCATGGCTTTAAAGTTCTGCTTGTGTAACTTTGCCACCACTACTACAGCCGATGGAAATCTGCAATTTACTCTTGGACAAGGGGAGAGTAGGAGTTGCAGAGATAGGAAGCACCTGCTCCCCCATAATGTGCTGACTGACTGAGTCTGCTTGCCAAGACTGGGAGCCATGTGCTGGGGACTTGTTGCGCTGAACGGTAAAGGATGGGGCAAAGCTTGTGGCTGTTGTACAAAAACACTGCAAAACTGCACGCAAATTTGGGATGATCAGGTGGCAGTACAGTGGTGGGCAGGGATGCTTATGATGCAGAATATTAAAAAGAGAGTAAAATACTAGAGAATTCATGTAGCTTAAGGGTTTCCTTGACAGCAGCCACATGGCTCATCGTGAAATTATATTGACCAACTTGTTCACTGTAAATTTTTTAAAACTCTTAACATGCTTCCCCCTTTATTCTAGAGAAAGCTCAACTGTTAGCTAGTGTTGAACTTTGTTTATTCTTTAGGCTCTAGACTGGAGCTGGCTGCAGCTTCAGGTAGAAGAAACAAGCAGTCCAGAACAAACCCAGATGTAAAATCACTTTGGTTGCCTCTGAAGCCATGCTACTTTGGGAAGCCAACTGTGAAAAGCTGCTGCCTCTGAGAAGGGAATATCAACTGCCTCCTTCTACTGTCACCTACTGCTTATGTGATACATACGGCCTAGCTTTTAGTATCCGCCTCTTGGACACTTTTTTCACAAAGATACAGTAGGGAATGCCTGTTTTAAACTGCTTGGAAAATGTTCTTAACTGTGCCTTAAGACAGCAGATACTCTCTGTCCTGATGTATCTTCCCTTAGGCATCACCTCTGGCCGTTTTGCTGCATTTTAGGCTTTCTAACGAACAATGGACAACAACATATACCCAGTCACTGGTAGATGTCACCTTCCTAATGAACTGTGAACTTAATTTCTTCACTTTGCTAATTTGCACTTTTTTTCTTTAAGTGTAATGGTTGTACTTACCTAATACTTGTTTCCTGTATGGGAACGAAATTATCTAAAACATGTAAACTTTTGGTTTGCTCTTTTTGATGCCCTCAATAACATAATAATGGAAAAAGCTGCTTTTACCGTGCAGATCTCTAAAACGTGAGAGGTGTAAGGATGTTATCCTAGAAACCACAGTAGAAGGAAATCTTCAGTGTACAGGTATCGTGTAACAAAGCAGTTGCAGATTATCTATTAACCATGCTTAAAGTTGCATGAAAAGAAAAAAAAAAAACACCAGCTTGATGGAACCTTGGTGAGAGTCAAGACACGCCAACCTTATGTTCTGACCGTGACCAATTTATTTCATTCTGCTGTAACCCCAAGTTTCCACTACAGCACAGAGACCTCCTTTTATAAAAGGCTGTGAAGTATAGGACATGCAAAACGCAATACGATAATGGGGAGAGGTTGGATTTTCTTCTGGTTTTTTTGGAACAGATTTAAAATACAGGAGACTGAAATGTGGCACAAACATCACAACTTCCATGCATGCCTTCAAGTGTCTTTCTTTGTTGTGCTGGCACTCTCTGGACTTCAGCATCGGGTTAAAGTCATTGTTGGGAAGAGTAGAAAGTTCACGCTTCTTCAAATTTCAGAGTAATATTAAGGCTGAAATGCACCGGGTACACTTTTCCTTCATCTTCCAGAGCACCACCAGTTGCTTTACTTAAAGCTGTGTTAAGCTTCCAGCTCAAATCCCAGCCCAATTTTGTGACCTCCAGCACTGAAATTCTTGCCGTCAACCAAGCCCGAGAGGGTCAGCTTTACACCTACAAAAGCAAGTCATGAGAACCATCGTACACCGAGATCCCTGTACAGTGCTCTCCCTCGGGTACTTGACCTCACTAATGTGGCTTAGCTGCTACAGGAACTTGTGTACATATACACCCTTTACTTCTCCGAGTCCGCGTAAAGACTTCTAGCTCCTTTGTTCATCTCTTCTGTTCTTACGATGACTGAATTAAACCATAGTGTAGTACTTAATACTATTTGCTGCTACCAGTGAGAATTACGTACCAGGTCGGAGGGCATGAGTGTAACCAATTCCAATGAGGCTGGCATTGTTCACTTTAGCCTACAAGAAAAAAAAAAAATCACAGTATTTATACACTGGTTTAAGTATTCATACAGAAGTGTCCCACTGCCCTGAGAAGGTGGCTTATGCATTAACACTCTTCAGCTACTTGTAGACCAACCTCAATTAGAAGCATGTGCCAATCTTTTCCTTTTCTCAGGAGTTTCCAGCTTAAGCAAATGGTGGTCCAGTTCTGCCTACACAAAATGCCAACGCTGTTCTTCACTGCCCCCTCTATTACATCTCTATATCCTTTCAAGAACTACTTACTACAGTCCCTCAGAGCCTGTCTTGTTCACTCAGGCGTGATTTTCTTTTTTCTTCTAATGAGCAATAAATGAATATGCAGTCCCCTTCTTGCATTACTAAGTTTTGAGCTCTTTACAATAGTATTTCTCAACTTTAATTTTGGTTCAATGGTCCTGGAACTAATTGTTGTTTTGAAACATAAGTGCTTGCTACTTCAGTTCTCAGTATTAAAACACACACGTGTCAGCTGACTTCCAAGGGTTAACTTACTGTTAGGAAAAGGCTGTAAGCTCAGCTGATCTTACACCATTGTAACGATAATACAGTTTTACATTATGGATTTAAGAATTAAAAGGACACTGTGTCCTTTCATTACCTTTTAAAATACATTTTGCAGCACACTAGCACACTATTCTCCAAGCACACTAGTCGGACTGTTTCACTATGGACCACAGTTTGCCATCTACCATACTTCCTCAGTAACTAGTTAAAGCAACTGCTTCATAACACAAATTTTCAGTATTTAGGAGAGCTTGAAATACGCATTTCTATAACAAAAATTCTTACCACGATGGAAGTCTTCTCATCCAGTTGGTACTTTCCAGCAATACCAAAACGTGTGTTGTTACTGCCAGCAGTCCATGCAAGATTGACTGATGTCTCAACCTTATTATTAACCTTCTGATAAATAGACCCACCAAACTCAGTGCCATCGTTCCTGTTTGTAATAGATGCAAGTGTGTCAAGCCTTGCCTTGTTCAGTAACTCTTTAGATTAACCCATCCCCACAGTCATTTGATCATTATCTCCTAAAATGAACCAAGAGATCCAATACTTCCCTGAACCCAGGCTCACTACTTCCTAGCTGGAGCTGGCAGACTCCTGCTTATATTCTTTTACACAAAACATGTTTTGCTTGCAGAATGGAAGAAGACTTTCCAACAGCCAGAGACCTACAGTTTGAGGTTCTGACAAAAAAAAAACAAACCAAACCACTCAGATAACCTGGTTGCTTGTCTCAAGCCAGTGTGCAGTAACACATAAAGGAGACTTCAATTACGGGAATGAGAAGACTGAAAACAATGTTGTTGCATTACAGTTGTTTAAATACACCATCTTCAAAGCATCTCAGAGCATCTGAATGCCAAGAATAGAGCTACACAGTGATGACAGCTGGAAACAAACACAATGCAACACGTGCCTCTCTCCTTCACCCGGGGCATTTCTGAGGGAGAAACTTTCTGATGGAGAGAGGGAGAAGGTACAGTAGTTTAATTGAAGGCTCTTTTGTCTAGTGCCATAACAGAAGTTAAAGCTCACAGCTTTTAATTACAAATTAACATAAAGTGCCTTTACATCACCATCTTAGATATACAAACCCCAAAATTACTCTGAAACAAGGTATCAAGACAGCCAAGAGTTGAGAAGTTGTCCCTGTTTTAGTCGTACTGAAAATGAAAACACTGAATATAAATTAATTGGAAACAAATCAGCATCCCCTTCCATTTACCCACCTTTGACCTAAGGCCATTGCTGCTAACTATTCCTACAGTTTGGCTCTTCTGATAATGTTTTTCTAGGCTCAGGTAATACTTACACATTAGTGTGCAGCTGAAAGTCTCCTGCCTTATATCCCAAGGCAAAATTATTTTGTGAAAGCTTAGACTTGGCTGTATCAAAAGCCATCTGGTAGCCAGCAAGCCAGCCTTCATAGCCCAACACTGCCCAGCCATAAATGGTTGGTCCAGAGAGATCAATGTCTATGTTGCAGCCTAGATGTACGTATTCTCTTTTGTAGGAGGTCTTCAACTTTCCACTCTTCTTCCTGCAGAGGGAAGCAAGCAGTTTTAGTATACAAGTATGTAATATATGCAGTTTTATTCCGATACGTATGTCCTTTTAAGGGCAGTTAATGAAACTACTGTAATGCCTACTCAAAACTTAACTGCTGATGAAGAGGGCACGGAATAAGGATAATGGTGTTACGTATATTCACATGGTGCCACTTTTCCCCCTACCACCTCAAACTCCTTACAATCCTCAAGAAGCAAAAAAAGACATAATTGTTTCTCCTTAATGCTTTAAAACCCATCTGGTTTCGAATTTTTTTCTCTGCAAGCGAGTGTAATGCATCATCAGTTTCTTTCAGGAGCATCCACAACCCTGCAGCAACAGCTGCCTTTCAATGAATTTTTGTCTGTTTGGTTCTCTCCACTGTTCCTTGTGCAGTGCTTGCTTTCCTTTCTTCACTGCTGGGTACCAGTCTCCTCTACCAAAAATGGATTTCTTCATCCTCCAGATATCATCCACTTAGTCAGCCTTTCTCTGTCCCTCTTCCTCTCTCCAAGAGAGGACAACTAAGTGCTATTCCACTGCCCATTCCACCTCCTCATTCAACTGTGCACAGACATCTGGCCAAAAGCATCAGAAAAAAAAAAAAAATGGTTTACTGAGTTGACAGCATTAGGACCGTCAACACCATGAAGACCTAGTTGTTTAAGGGGAGAGTTAGAGATCTAGTACCTACTGCAAAACAATAAATTTTTCACTCGCCAAAAAACTGAAGAGTGCTTTCTAGCAGACCTTGTCCTTCTGAGTTCGGTATTATCTACTGCCTGAAGAAGATTCTACAGTGACTGCAGAATCTTCTCCAATAAATGCTGAGCATTTACACAATGAGCAGAAAAAGTATTTTTAGAAGTTATGGGAAATTCTAGCATTCCTTAGATAAAGGTAGTAGAAAATGTTTACCCTGTGTTTGGTACAAATGTAGTGTCAAGAGCCACCTTCAATCCTTCAGCCAACTGCAAAGAAAAATAGACATCTGCTCAAAAATCGGTTGAAACATAATTTGTTATATTCCACTACCAGAACTCTACTTCCTGTCTGAAGAGAAAACAAACTACGACCATAATGTCTCCCTCATGTTTTACAGCGAAATCTGAAGATGCTGCATGATGAAGCATTAAAATAGGACTTTTTCTTCCCACAATGAAGCCCTTTAACAGCACAGACTTCGTAGTTATGTTTTTACATGCAGGAAGATTGACACATCTAGTGCTGACAACAAGAAAATTATTCACAGAACAATGACAGAAGGAAAACTACTCAGTTCACGTTTGCTTATTCTTTATAGTTCCAACAATCCATACAGTAGCTCAAATATCTCTCTCATAATCTACAGATTTTCTGTTAAGACACAGTACTTCCTCACAGGCCAAAGCATATAACCGTCTCATTTTCCCCCATCTTTGTTATGAGCTAGACAGCACTTTCCACTTTAAAGCACAGGTAAAAGTACAAACATGAATGACCATACATGGCAGACGGCACCACAGAATTTTTACTATCTTTGGCATCATTATCTTATACTCGAGGCACTAAGTGAAAGGCATAAACCTATTAATGTCAAAAAGAACTGTGTTTTGAGAGTGCCGTACGCTAGCAACCCTTCGCGTAAGCAGTGCCGAGCTGCAAACGCTCATCTTTCTCTTCAACCTTACAAAATAGATTCAATCTCAAGGCAGCCAAACTTAAGTCCTTATACTTAAAAGCACTTAAAATTATGAGACCTGTCTCTGGTTTCCCTGCATGACTGCAGCAGTGACAGTTCTACATGCTTAGTTAGGTTCATTCAACCAGCTAGGTAATTCCACACGCCTGTAACCGCAGTAATTGTACCCCCAAATCATTACCTAGCAGCACAGGGCTCTGAGAATGCCAGCACCCCCCACTCCTGGCCTGTGTGTTCTGCAAGTATATGTAACTTCTTTTAGTACTCCAGATGCTTTTGTGCAATTTTCATTCTCCAATGTTTTCTGTTCAGCTCAGTACTTTCTCATACCAGTTGCAGAAACATTTCCAAAGCATCTACTTGGTCTTACCTGATCCTCCACAGAAACTTCTGTTCCCAGTGTGTTATCTGTGTTCCACTTCTGGGTGAATGTAAGTCCATAGTCTTTGACCTTATATTTGGTCTCTAGACTTCCTGAAGCCTTGCCCGTGTCCGTGTTGGAAGAACCAGTTGCAGTGAATTCCTGTCAAGAGCATAGTATCACAGAATCACAAAATAGTCCGAGTTGGAAGGGACCCAGAAAGATCATCGAGTCCAGTTCTTACGTGAATGGCCCATACGGAGATCGAACCTGCGACCTTGGCGTTATTAGCACCGTGCTCTAATCAGCTGAGCTAATCACAGGGTCATGAGTTTCAGCACCCTTTCTATTTAATTACACTCAGTTTTTCCACTTGTCAAGCGCCAGCCCTCACGCCCTTAGGCCTTTTGACGGAACCCTAAAAATCATCATCCTCCTCTTCCCTACCCCCACCCAAAATAATTTCTTTTGCGTCACACAATGCTACTCCTCCTCTGGCATCTCTGTTCTGAATATTTCTTTTATTGAGGTGTACCGATAGAGCCTTGGAAGTTGCCTAGGTTGGAAAAAGCCCTATTACACAAAGACCTGACAGCTTCGTTTACTTTTCATCACGAGGGTTTGATTACTTGCTCCCCCCAATCTTAACTTTACCGCACTTTTCCCCTAGCTTATCTGTCAGAAAATCCTTTTTCTGACTTCTTTTTTTTTGCCAAAGCGGCAGTTATTTCAACATTCCACAATTTGCTCTGTACCTTCACGCGAATCCATACCCAGTTATAAAAAGATACTTGCTTGGGATACAAAGCTAGTATATATTCCTGGATTTTTCTTCACAATCTCTTCTAATTCCCTTTATCATCTTACTAGTACTGTCCCAATTGTGGATGAAAAAGCACCTGCTGCAGTCCTGGAAGTCCACTCCCCCTTAGGAAAAGCAATCCTACATTCAAGTTACACTGTTAGATGAATAGCAAAAAGGAAAAAAAAAAGAGTTTTTTCTCACATTTCTCCAAACATCTCATGTGTTTCTTTATTGTAATTATTTTTTCCCCCGTGTTTCAACAGCGAAAATGTTTTTTGGAGAACTGATGCCTTTCACACCGACTACTGCACCCTAACTTTATGGTTCCCCGTACCATTTATGCTATTGTCATTTAGACTCTTCATATACGGTGGTGATGACTTTAGTACCATCCCCCACAACTTTTCTTTCACTACCTCAGCCAGTAACTCCACTTCAGAAGCTAAGTCACCCTTCATAAGGCACCTTTCCTTCTTTACAGTATCAGAAAGTAAGCTGACCCCCACAGCACCTTGACATCTCTCTGTCAGGCTGGTCCTTCACTGAGTAGTGTAATGGAACCGACCACTTTGAATTTTGTATAACATGTGTTCTCTAACATGCTATTCGGCCAGTCCTCCACACATCAGAGCTTCCTGTTACTTAGTGGACTTGAAGCTTCAATATACATCTCTCCTGGAATAGCTCAAGAGGAAGTCTACTCAGTGTTTCATGCACAGCTGAGTATTAAGCAGTGAACAGGCATATTGCCGCAGTAGTAAGCTCAAGGTGTACGAATTAGGTTTTAAGAAGCATCTGAGAACTGCTCTCATTTGTTATCCTCATCTCTCCAATATTTCCCTTGAAGAAAGACAATCTGTCACTACATTTCCAAGTTATGTCTCTCTTGAAGTTTAAATACTGAAAGATACAGTGCTTAAGAGATGGCAGGATCCATTGCCAACATATCCAAGCTTCGGAATCCTGACTTTAGAGATCCTTCTCATTCCAGGCTTGTATTCCTGGATGCTGTGCACGTTACTTTCACAATTCTGGACTTTGCAAAGCATACAAGGATACAAAGACTGTCTTTAAATGGCTGCGAAGTGCTAGGGAGCCAGGTCACATTCCTTACACACAGATTGGGGCGGTGAGAGACGCTGCTGGGGCGGGGGGGGACACTTACTTAAGCTAATGCACTACTGCAACAGCAGAGCAATTATTATGACACATCTAGCCAGATAACAAAACCACGTGACGGAAGTCAGGATGCGTCAAGACTACCCTTTAAGACGTAGCTGCTATACAGCGTTCTAATGTCACTTCCACAAATTCAGTGTAAAGACATCTCAAACCCGCATCAGAATTCAGAAGTAACTTTCTTCTAATCTTAGAGCAGGTAACTGATTTAAAAAGCTTGGTTTCTGTCTCAGATCAAGCAAAGGACAGATTGTAAACACTTGTCTCAAAGCCAAAGGAAACAGAAAACCCTGCATTGTCATACGATCAAAAGCCAAAGCATTCTGTCAGGCACCAAGGACTCAATCTGCTTCTGGAAGCAGAAGCCACGGAGTCAGAAGTCTGCTGCCATCGGTCTTTATCTATGGAAACCAGAACATCTCACCAAACCATCATTTCTTGAATTTTTTGTAGCTGAAAAATCAAACTCATTCTGGCTCCATGTCACACGCCAGTCTGCATCAGCAGTTAAGCTTAGCTTCTCACTGTCCTTCTAGTTTACGGTGCCTGGCATCTACAGGAATGCCATGCACTTAGTAGGCGAAACCACTTGCAATCTGCGAAACAGTTATAATCAACAGACACTACCACTGTGGTTTTCTGAGTCTACAGGTATCACTGTTCTTTTCTAAGTCCGCAGGAAAAACACCCAAACGTTTGTGTCGTAACAACCAGAGGTACTATTAGTATCTATGTACGAATTAAATCTCGCACTTTGTTCCTAACTTCATCTCCGTCCCCAAACTCTATTTTGTTGCATCAGAATCCTCATCGGAAACACTAACAAGCTCAAAACCTGAAGCAACAGACAACTGTACCAATACCATATCTATCTTGTTTTCCCTCTTGCCGTTTTTACAGTGTTCTTGTTGCAGATTCTCGGACAAAGATTGCAAATGGCTTTACGTACATGGATCATACAGCAGATTTAGAGCTATGGACACGGTCAAACTGCACAGCGTGAATAATAACACGACTAAAAACAATTTAACAGTTTACAAATGACAGTATGCAGCACAGAAAGCCTTGTCAGGCAAAGCAATAAAGAACCAACATGTCAAAACAGTCACTGTTCTTACCAACTGGATAAACATCCAATGAAAATTGCATGGAAAAGAAAAAGCCCATTTTAGAACTTAATACAGTTGTCCATGTTCCATCACAATCAGGAGACAGCATAATTAACTATTAGCATATTATTTGAGAATCAAAACTTGCAGCCAGGAAAAACTGCCTATCAAGAGATACCAGTAAGCGGAGGCAGCCATAGTACGGAGACCACATAGTTCCTTGTGCCCAATGCAAGTAATCGTCAAAAGCTCAAGTGAGACGGAATATAGTAATACAAAACTAAGGACTTACACCATTTGCATGATAAGAATGCAAGAAAAGGAGGGAGCTAAGGCAAATGTGGTTATGAAGTAGGCCGAAAAGCAGCTCATCTTACCAATCAGAACAGTATTGAGCGGTAAGACGTGGAGAACTCGGAGTCAGCGTAAGAAAAATATTATCTAGTAAACAATATATGCCTGTGGTTAAAGATCAAAATTATGACACCCGTTCCTGGTTTTGCCAGCCCTCCTGTGAAATTGCGAGGAAGCTCCAATTCTCCATCATTAAAATGAGGATCACAGAATATTCTTGTTCCTTGGAATACTAAAGCTTACTTAAAATCTCAAATTCCACGTACAGGGTACCGCAGAAGAACTGTTTTCAGTTTTAATTAAGTCTTGAATTTTAAGCACAGTGGAAATGAGTGAAAATGCAGTTAAGTTAAACTCTGGTGCTTATTTGCCCCTTGACCTTTTGGATAAAAGTCCCTCTGGACTAAAAACCCTACGAAAACCAGTAACAGCAGGGAAACTCAACTGCATTCATAAGTAGAAATGAGAGCTATGTAAGGTGAAGAAACTCATGTTTGGGATGCGCCAAGGGGAACAGGGAGGAAAGCAGCAACAAGATGTGGGAAAATTCTTGCACGCCGCAGGAAAAGAAGTGTACCGCTGCATCAGCTACGTACTATTGTAGAAATATCTCAGGCGGCTACGAGTTTTAAAATGAGAACTGAAAGAGAGAAGCGACACCCGCTAGCAAGTTAATACTTGTTACCAGTTCAGGAATCTGTCCTTCCATTGCCATGCTGGTGATGTTGAAAGCCCCCAGTACTTACCACCCCACTGGAAGACTTGGTCTTCAACTCTAACTTGACCATTCCAAATCCTGAAAATAAAATAGCACACAGCGCCTGTTTCACTGCAAGATATAAACAAGGCTTATTTCCAACATACCCAAAGTATGCCAGGTAGGGTACACCGACCTGAAACAGCCTATTTTCATGTTTAAACCGTCGTTGATCACACCAAGGGTTATGAGGATTATGAGAAGAATGATTGAAGGAATTTTGACAGCTCAAAGTAAGTGGCCTCGTAATTTATAGTCATAACAGACACCAATCATCAAGTATCTCCACCTTCTATAGCTACACCTGCAGTCTGGGCACCCATCAATACAGTTAACCATCTCTTCTGATTTACTTCGTTTACATTTGTATTTCTGATTGCAGGGCAGGAAATTTTTCTTTTCCTCTACTCCAAAAAACATATGTTTCAACTTACTTCAATCAGTGCCATATCCAGAAGCACTATTGCTTTCTTCCTTTTCTGTCTGCTCTGGATCTAGGGAAATACCTGGCCTTCGCACAAAGTAGAAAAGCTTGAACTAACTGACACCAAAGCAGGGAACTTGAGTTGATTTTTAGCAAAGCCTGAACTCCAGGGTGGGAGAGATCAGACCACGGTGCATTTTAGTTTTAGGTAGCATATGGATTTGGGATACAAATGAAATCTTTATTACATGCAAAATCAGATTTTAAAAAATCAACACTTTCTAGTACTGTTTCCAGAAAAGGGAGAAATGCAAATGCTGTGAAAATATTTGCACTCCAGCTTTAACAACAGGCTATTCCGATTCACTTAAAGATCACTCTTCCTCAGGAACCTCTTCATTGCCACGTATGGTCTCCCATGGCAATCTACATCAGTATCCCTGATTTCATGACTCTAAACAGAAAAATCAGAAGGTAAAAAAAGGCTGCAGCATTTTTCAGAGACCGTTCTGGAGCGCATCTTAAGGTCAAACTTGTAACCTTCCCCTCAAATTCTTTGCCACTGCAGTACTTTCATAACACATATCCAAAGTTCAGAATCAAAAGGGGCTAGATGCTCCAGGCCTCTGCCGATTTTCTGCCATAGGGCGTTAGGGAATCTCTGAGGTACTCGTGTTCTTACTGGCATTCTCAAGATGCCTAAGGAAAAAATATGAAAGGTGATCAAACCATCCTCATCTTACTTACCATATCCCTTGTTGAATACATCCCTGGCAGACTTTCCCAAGTCACTGTACGACGGTGGGACAGCCATTGGATCTGAAACATATGGGAAGCTATAAGAATCTTAGCTGTAACAGCAAAAAATCTAAACTATATCCAAAGCATTTATAAATGCCTATGAGCACATCACCAATGATGACACAGAACTGTCAGATCTTTGAAGAATGTTCAGTCATCCTCGCATCATTGTTGCTTTGTCAAAAACAAGCTTTGATTCAAGGAAGTTATGAAAGCCAATCCATTATTTAGAATCGCTGAACCCCAGGTGTTATATTCGACTACCTACGCCGGCCTCACAGTCTTACGTTGCAAAAAGAACTCACGGGAGCCTTATTGCTATTCTGGTAACGAGGAAACATTGCTTTTGTGACAAGGACGCGTTCTGAAAGGGACCCCGAGTGGCAAATGACGTCAGCATTTAACAATCCCAAAGGAAAACAGGTCTCACTTCCATCTGCACTTGTGACTTCATAGAAAGTTTCTTCAGAGATGTGAAAAATACAAAAGAGATCTCGGTACACTGTCCAGTAGCCATCAGTGAGTACTTCTGCACTGCACACACAGAGCAGCAAAAACTAAATTTGCTAATAGGGGTACATTTCCTAATACTGTTAGCACTACACTGGAGGACAAAGCTCAAAAGGACAGGCATGTAATATTACAGCTTAGACGATACATTTTGTTAGTTACCACAGTTTAGGGATTTTGCATCAGAAAGTCCACAGTAAAGAAGTACGAAGACTCTTCCCCAGTGGAAAATTAGTCTTCCTCTTCTAAAATAAGTTTGCGTAAATGTAAAGGTACACCTGCTCCAGAAGAGAAAAGCTATCAAAGATGCTCCTCTCGTTTGATTTTAAGGGCAATTCTTTGCCATTCCTACTGCTGATGCATTTGTTCATATTCTTCTCTGCAATACCCGACACCAGAAATCCCTGATCCCCCATTTGTTTATAGCGGACGGAAGGACTAATCTAAAAAGTAATGATTCGAGCAAAACACGTGGAAGTCCTAAAGTTATCGCTTGTCTTCCACCATTTTAGTCGCGCACTGGCGTACTCAGTTTCCCCGTCACAAATGCAACGCTACTGTCCTGCTTTCAGACAGCTAGCCCTTCCTAAAAGGAAGCACTCGGGCAGTTTACATCACGTAGTATACAAACACTCTTTGTTCAGTGACTTAATAACTAACCTGCACCATACATCTGTCAGTACACAGGCTCAATGATCCTTGTGCGTCCCTTCCAATTCAGGATATTCTATGGTTCTATACGTACCTGTGGGTTTAGAGGATCTGGAGCCCGTGGAAACATTACAGAACACTCCATGATCGTGGATTTGTAGCTGGCCTCTAAACCACGTAACCCGAAAGCTTCATAATGGTTGGTGGTAAGCCACAACACACCCTGGGAGTTGGGACTCACCGATTCAGAGTTTGAAAGAGATCTGTCTACTCTAACTTTCAAATTACATTGAGATTTTACATCAAACAAGAGCTTAAATAATAAGCCCTCACCCCAGTTTCTGAAAACATGCCACCCCTCTACCTCCTTCATGCTTTGCCAGCTGCCTCTCAAGTCTTTCTGCCTCCCCTGCACAGACGGGTATGGGCTTTAGAGAGACAAATGACTACAGCGCTGCGTAGTCTTGGGGCTCTCCACAGCAGCTTCACTGAAAACACCTGAAGTAAAGGAGGACCTTACCATCCCGTTCGGCACCTTCTCAACCTAAATCTCACCTTTTCGGGTGACAACCTGTTGTGTTTGCACCTCATTTTAATAAGGCTATTGAGACATCTCGAAAATTGCGAGCCTGTTCACTCTCCTACCGTGTCTTCTCTCTTTACACTATGCAGCTATATTTTCTGTGTTCTATGTGTTTAAATGGGTATGTTAAATTTTATGCAAGAATTTAAACGGTATTAAAAAAAAAAGAGATCCTCGAGGTTAGCCCATACTGAAACACGAAGTCTTTGCTAACAACAAGCAGTTCTACTTGCACAACAGAATTGTCTAGAGGAACCGAGCTCAGAGTTTCACAACTCCTAACAATAAATTTGAATCAACCGGACGCAACGGCAACAGCCGACAAAACACAATGTGAAGTGGGAAAAGAAACACAAGAATACACGCACCTGTCTGTGCAATAACTGTAAAAAACGAAAACCAAACAAACCCAAACAAAACACTAAACACCGCCCCCTTTCCCCCCGAAACCTTGCACAAGAAACAACAATAACCGTGAGGCCGGTTTCATGTCGCCTGACGGATGCGGCGGCGCCTTGCCCATGACCACCGTCACGCACCTTTGGCGGCGGAACAGGAGCGCCAGCGCCGCCCCCCGCCCCGGCACTGCCCGCGTTACGCAACGGGTAACGGAGCGGGCGCGCTCCGGCGCCTCTTCCTCTCCCTGGCGAAGTGCCGGCGCCGTGGGAACACTCGGTCCCAGCCGCCCCACAAGTTCGTCCCTCCCGGCCGAGAAACCGGAGCGGCTGGCAAGACCCCCGGCCGCCCGGTCTCAGAGACAGAGCCGGCCGGCGTCCCGGGGCTGCCCTTTCGGCAGCCCGTGGGCCNCACGTCCGCATGCGCGGCGCCACCGCTGCGCACGCGCCCCGGCTCCGGCCCCGCCCACGGTCGAGGCTCCGGCCCCGCGCGCGGTCGAGGCGTGGCGGCATCGCGGGAGCGCGCTCAGGAGCGCGCCTCGGTCTCCTGCCGGTGTGACGGAAGGCGGCACCGCGGCCGGAGCCGCCCCCGGTCTCGGCGGCCGGTACAAAGTCGTGCTTGGGAGGGACAGAGGAGGCCTGCGGAGGTATTCAGTGCCACAGGCCCCGCGCCCACGGAGCTGCAGGGCAGCCCTGCCTCACCCAGCCTGTCAGAGTCGGTCTGAGACTCCAGCGGGCGCTGAAGCTCCTCTCAAACCCTTCGCCTACCTTACCAACAAACATCCTTAACTCATTGTCAGCCCCGTTTTGAACTACTGCTCAGACAAACCCCTTAGTAAGGGCCACTACAGCCCTGAATCAAAGGAGGGAGACGGGCCCACCCAGTCCTGAAGCAAGACTTGGCAACTGGGACAAAACCAAAACACTGACAGAAAGGCGCAGCCAGTATCGTTGACAAAGCCCAGCTGTTATTCTGCACATAAATAAGGTTGTCTATGCACCCAAACAAGAGTATAGTAGATGCCCAATTACACAGATTCCCTGTGATAAGCAGCGTTCACAGCTATTGCCTCCTATGGCTACTACCAAGACATCTTGCAGTCTAGTAACACAGTCTAGAAGAAAAGCCTGTCAACTGAGGTATAGAGAGTGGGGAGAGAAAGGAGAGGGAAAAAAAGACACGTTGTGTATTTATACAGTTCACAAAAAACAAGCAAGCTCTCTGAAGAAGCCTTTTTTTTTTTGCATATAGAAGAATTCACAGTATTATGGAGAGGGACCGCAAAGCCAACCAATTTTGTCTCAAGGCCCAAGACAAAGTAGTCTTCTGGGCTACCTGTTGAAGATGATGGAGAATGCATCAGTGTTATGCTGTGTGCCGCCCAGGAAACGTTTGTAAACACGGTAAATGTGTTACTGCTTTTTGATCTCCTAAAATGACAGCTAATAAAATAATAATCAAACGCCATTACACATTCACGATGGAATATTCAATTTGTTTATTCCTACTGATTACTGAAGAAAATACTAAATATATCACCTATTTGTATTTTTACAATGAGGCATCAAAATACTTCACATAGTACCAACTTAACTTCTAGTTACCTTACATACTACTGCATGCATTAGCACGGGAACATTCCCAGAAAATAACTGAAACTCCCAACAAGAAAAATGGAAGAAAATACAGGGATAAGTAAGAGCATCAGCCTATAATCTCCATTACTAAAATTGATCAACTCTCTTCGTACAAAAACGAGTTAAAAATGTGGTTGTTCTGCAGGCTTAAGTCAGATAAAAATAAGAAACAGTATGATGTCTGTTTCACGATCTAAGTCAGGTTAAGTACTCTGACAACACATAATCCTCTCTGCCCTCATAGATGCCAATAGAGAACCTAACCATTAAGAAACCAAGAGAAGCGTTATATAGTTAGCAATAGCCAATTTGACTATGTACAAAATAGTCTCATCTTTCCAAGCTTGCAGTTCTGTAATAGGGTTGCCTTACTGCTACAAGGTATTCAAATACAGTAGCAGCAATGCATTCCATGCTCATGCTCTGTAACACATGGAAGCCAGTAGTTTACTACTTTGAAAAGTTTTAAGTTGACCAACAGAATGCCTGTCCCAAATACGACTAGTAACGCACTCTTGAAGAGACCTCACATCCAAAATACTCATTGCCTGTCCCAACAATCAAAGGGGAGGTATAAAATAAGATTTGACAGGTTTGCACATAAAAAAGGGCAGATTGAATCTACAGGAGTGGCAGCAATGCATCAATTAATCAGCTGAACAAGTTGAACGAAACACAGAGCACTGCAATCAATAGTACTACAACACATCTAGTAACAAAATTCATAGGTCACAGGCAACGGGAGAGTGGCCACCTTAGCATATAACCCATATTGAAAGATTTTAGAAATAAGTACACAGAAACAACTCATCATGAGCTTCAGCACCACACCAAGACACTTAACACAGGTATGAGGAGATACAGGCAGTAGTTGAAAATGGTACTCTTTAGGAGTACTTCACAATACAGCCCGCTTGTTCATTCTGTTATTGACACATATATAAGAAACAAAGAGAGATGCTGGATGCCCTATCCCTGGAAACATTCAAGGTCAGATTGGACTGGGCTCTAAGCAATCTTACCTAGTTAAAGATGGCCCAGCTTATGGCAGGGGGACTGGACTACATGACATTTAGGGGTCCCTACCAACCCAAATTATTCTGTGACCTCACGAAAATGAAGTCTCACAGGATTTTATCTTCGCTATGCATTCCGTATGAGTGCCGTGGACTTGCTCTAAACATCAGCAATACACAGGTTTTCCAGTAACATCCAAAGTAAGACTGTGCACTTTCACATGTTCATAAGAAGCTATGAAAACATCCCTCTAGGCTACAAACCTAGAAAAGCAGTTAGTTATTCACTCCGATCCTTTGGCTCGCGGTATTTCCACTGGATATAGTCAAAGATGTCTTTTTCACATTCTACCGGCAGGGCCTCTCCAGCAACTCCTGCAAGCAAATGACACAGGCTATTTGAAAGGCGGAAAGCGCGTACCATTCAGAAATGCCAAATGCGCTGCAAGATTAAGGCAAAACCGCTGTAGGTAAAAGACCTAAAAAACCCACCCAGAACTACCTCCCCACCCTCCGTGAACTTTTCATAGTGTTTACATACTGATTCTTATTACCGTCAAAGGAAATAAGGTAATGAACTAACTTTGGGGCCACGTGGTTACGCGGTTAAATGAATTTATAACTGTGTGTGGGTATACAGAGTCACCTCTCCTCCAAAACAAAGCAACCGAAGGACATGACATACCCTGTGAAAAGAGCAGGAAACCA
This sequence comes from Edolisoma coerulescens, assembly GCA_013397115.1. NCBI lineage: Eukaryota > Metazoa > Chordata > Aves > Passeriformes > Campephagidae > Edolisoma > Edolisoma coerulescens. Next base: position 307,825 of record VWZW01006991.1, read on the forward strand.
AGTATGTGCTGTGCATGACACTGAAAAAAATATTTAAATCAGTAAGACTTTAAGCAGATTAGGTGGCCCCAAGAGGTAACTCTGTGCCACAGAGCTGCCTTTACGTAAGTAGGCTGCCCCTTCTTGCTGTTATGGTGCCCAATACCAAAAAGGACGCTGTGAAAAATTTCACAAACTACAGCATTTATGGGAATTATTTCCAAAACACCGCAACGAATCGAAGGAGCTCACACAAAGCACGTAACTAGAAAGAATACTCCGTGCAAAGGCCCAGACTGACCGGTAACACCCAGACGACGTATGGTATATTCATTGATTGTGAAGCCCATTTCCAGAGCGTGAGTTCTCATGTTCTTATTGAATATATCGCTTCCTGTGAAATACAGTACACCACAGTAATACTGATCTTTCGGGATAAGCCTGGAATAAAAAACAGAAGCGCAGACTTAGAACAAATACGTAATGAACAAGATACAAGCCATTTAGAATTCAGTCATTCAGACACTCGTAGGTTTACTTTGTATTCACGTGCATACATTCTGCAACTCTGTACATTTAATTTTCCCACAAGCCAGATGCAAGAGCGAAAGGAACTGCCTATCAAAGAAAGGTTCAGCGTTATCTACCCTTACCCAGAAGTTACCGGTGTTCAGCCACTTCCTGGTTACGGTGCTTGCACTCCTGCCAAGAATCAGTGTCAAAGCCGGATGATAAAATAGGACACAATTCTGAATCCGAACAGAATTATCGTGATTTGAAACACAGCATTATTGCTAATAACCCGTTCTAGTTACCGGCAGTCGTCCAGCGGCTGCCACACTGCAAAGGCATTAGAAACCTAGTAAATGTCACGTTCTGAACACGGAAGTAGAGATTTGAATGCAAAAATTGATGCGGATGCCTACTCTGTAGCAGACAGCTAAACTAGGGGTTTGGGTGGGGGTTTTTGACGTGCGTACCGGATATCAATCCTCCTATGCGGATAGGCTGTTCCATCTTCTTTATCTGGCAGCTGACAGACACCCTGTGAGGAAGTAAGGCAAGTGAGAAATTCAAATGAAATTAAACAGATTTGAGAACCATCTTTACCGCCCCGTCCCTAAACAACCTCAGTCATCCTGGAAAGCAAAGATAAATCCCTGCTGAATTGAGTAAGTATTTTACTAGAACAGCCAGGTATCAGAATACAGTGAATCACTATTTTACACTGTTACGAGAACTGGTGTTCAATGTAGCATATAACTGCTTCTTAAATTTTTATTGCACCAGGAAAGATCACAGGATTCCTCTTTTCCCTGTCCTAATTATTATCAGGCTTTTCGGTACGTACAAATATCAGCAGGTTAAGAAAAGAAAAAAAACCCTGCACTGTCAGCATGGGATCTAAGAAAATTAATGTTCTTGTAATTCATTACTTGCTTTAGGCACCCCGCATAATCCCTGTAATATCCTAAGATCCGTTAAATCTGTTCTGCAGCAAAACTGACACAAAAGGAGACAAAAGTATATTACGTATTAGACAAAATCAGGTGAAAATAGCTCCGAGATCAAAGCTAAACGTTTCCAAGATCCTGAGGACACAGTTACAGAAGCGGTCACCGGTGCAACTGAAGAAGCGATGTTGTGCTGAGGATCCAGCAATATAGACACAACGGACATTACGTGATGAAAGTTATGTCGGCGGGCTTCAGAACTACATAAATATCTGTACACTTTCTAATACTGAAATCTTACCATAAGGTATTCCCTAAGAGTTAACCGCAGGAAGTTCTTACGAGGTGCAAGGGGGAGAATTAAAAAAACAAACAAACACACGCCACCCCCCCTCACTCCCCCCAATTCCAGCAGTCCAAGCAATATATCTTGTACTCATCCTAGCTTCTGTCAGGAAAGGTAATCCCCTCACAACATCCTTCACCACCAAAAAAGCTCTTACCATGAATTTTGTGTCACCTTTAGACAGCATATCTGTGACAAAGCGGACTTTTTCCAGTTGTTCTACAACCTGACGCAGAAGTTTTGACTAGGAACAAGGATAAAAAAGAAGAAGAAATTACTCCACGAATAACAAGAATATCTTACCTATTTATTAGACAGAGACTCGTGTAAGTACAGGACACCATCATAATTATATGTACTATTTTACAAGAAATTTGACCCAAATGGAAAAAAAACATAACAGTGCCACTGGGAAAAAGCTAATAAAGTTACAGTTCTGCAACATAAAAACAATTTCCACCAATAACCCCACGTGAGATTGCCTTTAGCTGGAAATAACAAATCTAATTCAGCTTTTAAACAACGGATCTACAGAAGCAACACAAGGAAAAAAACACTGCCATTAATACCACTTCAGAGTTAGTTCCAAAAGATTGCAACGGCGGCAGGACAGTTTCCTATCGTCTAAATGATTATGGCTACGTAAAGAGATACTCAGTCTACCTTTAATCCAGCTAGCTCTACAGTTCTGCATTATAAAAGCACTCGAATTCAAGGGGGTGGGGGAATGTGTGTGACAGGAAGAGGAAGGACGGAAGGGTAAAAACAAGCATATTGACTAGTTCTGCAAGAGAAACACAACATAATACATGGAGAAGTACTTGTAACTCCTCAAAATAAACATGGCGATCCAAGAGAAGAGTTTAATATTACAGTAAATACAAAACCACAAAAAGCTGCAATACAAGTCGGAGACCACATGCAATGTATAGTACTGATCCACAGCATCTGAGAAACACACCTGTTTGGATGATTCGGATGTGAAACTGGGATGGGTTAGGAGAACATCCATATCGCCGCTTGACTCTGCACCTAGGCAAGAAAGAAGCAAAGAAAAATCCTTCTGCATGTGGCAAAGTATACTAATGGTGGTGAACATCCTTCTTACCTCTTCTCGTAAACATGTTTTTCTAGCAGAAAACGGCCACTATTCGAGATATTAGTAAAAAAAAAAAAACCTTAGAGTAAAAGAATCTTGTTCTTTCATCAGAAAGTTTATATTCCCCATACCTAAGAAAATATCCAAGACTTTCTTGCTGTACTCTATAGCAATGAAGCACGAACGTTAGTGTAAAAACAAAGCAAACAAGTCACGTTACAACATCCTACTCTTTATGGGGGAAGGGTGGAGACACAAGGATTTATGCATGTGTCTCATCACCGAACTAGCTAGTCGAGACAATACTAACAGGAAAGGCCAGGTTCCAGCACAGACTCTCTCGAGAAGAACAACACACAGAGTAACTTGTCTTGCTTGTTATCCCAAAATAAAGATAACAAGATCACAGAGGACCAACCTCGCCTAAAACTGCCACAGACTGTAGCGATATAGTTTGGGTCCAGCTTCTTTATCTCTTTCAGCACAATTTCCTACGTAAAAAGGAAAGAAGCGTGTTTAGAGGTGTCAAGTCATTCACCGGCCATCAGTACCTCGCGTTCTAAACAAAGAGATTCTTACCTGCATTTGCAGCATTTCTTCCCTTGGGATTCTTTTCTCAAAATCTTCAAAATACCTGCAAATATAAAAATAAAAAGTATCTCAAAGGGTGGCAGGGGCAGTATCTTAAAATTGTAGTCAATTAAATGTATATCAGAGGAAAGAATGCCATCTTACACTACTGTCACATCACAAAAAGCTCCTGACTCTCATCAAACATCTTAGAAAACATCTTACAAGGCAACAGTAAAAACTCACAGCTGCGAGTTTGACAATGCTCAGAACACGGTTTCGGTATTTCCACTGTATACGAAGAGCTGCTACGAGGTGGGAGTAGTATTACCATATAACCAACTGCTTAATATTTACATAGGCCCCTGAAAATACAAAAGGTTCCTGACAAAACTCCAGCTGAGCAGAACGGGAGGAACAGGTCCCTCGCCCATGGTCAGAGGTGACCTATGCTGGAAAGAGCTAAACGGAAGCTCCCGACTCAAATAGAGCTCCAGATATATTTGCCTTCCACTGTAAAAATCAGATAGCCAGCATGCTGCTTGACTGTGGAGAAAAAGAGGCCAGGTGAAACACCGTTCGGCATATTTGGTTCGCTTGCAGCTTCGGACAAACACAGCTATAGCTCTTCCAGAACTAGCACACCAGACAGACGCTCAACAAGCAGCATTCAAGCTGATGAATACCGAGGGACAAATGCACATTCTGCACAGCATTCTCGAGTTCAGACACGCAAAGGTCTTACCTTGTTCACAGCACGCAACAAAAAAATAGCCCGGGCCACTTCTATGCAGATTGTGAAGAAACACCACCGCAGCCTCGCTCAAGTGATTCTCCATGAGCTAACTGAGGAAGTCACTTGATATTAACTTCCTTCAGAACGGAGACTAAGCCTTTCAACCCCAATGAAACAAAAGCTCTAAATAACTGCCGAAAAGCATGCAGAGCACAGAGAGAACCTTACTCGGCCTGTGTAACCTTACATTACATCCTCGTGTCTGAAGGAGCCATTAAAAACGCCAAGCACTTGTACCCAAGAAAGCTTACTTCAACCCAATTCGCTGGTGATGGGTCAGCTTGTGCTCAATTTTTCTCAGATCTAGAAAAAAAACCCCAAACAAAATAGTTAACTGAGGACTAAAAATCTTACAGTAAGTTTCCACCAATGCAAAGATGATGCACGCAAAGAATACGTAACGAGAATACAACCTCAAAGGAGGGAATTTCGAACTATCTACACAACAGCTGACAGGATGACCACAAATGCACGGAGCACTTCCGATAAAGACTTAATAGACCGCTAAAGAGCCAAAATCCTCGTTATCTTCCACGTAACTTGCGCGTACTCCACTTTGGAAGTGTATGCAATGCCTTAAGCCTGTGTACTAGCTTTAGCATCTCGCACACCTTCCTCAAAGCCTAGGGCACGTATGCTACCGCAGCACCACCGTAGAAGAGGCAGCTTGACAGAAAAAAAGATTACTGGAGTGTGAACAGAGGCCCCGAATTTACACTTACCTTCTAAAGTCTTAATTCCTTCCTCGACAAACTTCCTAGCAGCAGCAGGACTGCAAAGAGACAAGGCAAGCTGGCATCAGGAACAGCAAGAACCTTACAACACTGAACAGGACATTAGAATTCTTTATAACTGTCTAGGTTCGTAAGGGCCAAGACTGAGGTTGCTTGTGATGCTTACATCTTTTCAGCATACTCATCTTCAGTTTATGCTTTCGGTCAGCAGAGATCCAAAGCTTGGCCTGCACATTTTTTAGCATTGATATAACTATACAGTGATGTATAATTGTAAAAAATTAAATAAATCACACCAAACAGGCAATATTGCTTCAGACAATAATACCAAATGCACGATAACATTGCAGCAGAACCCCGATGGGCTTTTTTGTTTGCTTGCTTTTGTTTTGTTGCCTGCTTCAAGGCTCCGCTTCTCCTTTTACAAAAACCCGGAGACCAGACTCTCACGTCCACTTTTGTCGGACTTTCACGGTTCCATTCTCGACCAGCGTCTCTCTCCTTCCCCTCTCAGCTTGCACACATGAGCTTCCCACTTCCACTGCTGTACCACAAAGTCTGTAATTGCTGATTCTATACCCTTTTGTCTCAGTCAATCCTGTAATCATGACTACAGTGTGTCAGCTCAGGCTGATTCTCTTCATTATTTGCAACCACGCAAATTCTGCTCATAAGTCTATCAAATGAACAGGAGAAGGGGAAAAAAACCCAAAAGACACCCCAAGAAGCTTTTACCCAATGCCAGTGACTCGTGTCAGGAGATTGATAGAAGCACTTGTATCGTCCTGTCGAATCTACAAAAACAAAACAACGCAACCCAAATCCGCCTTTGCCCCAGTTGCAAAATAAAAAAAAAAAAAAAAAGCCTCGAGAAGACGCAACAGCTTAGTCAGGCTCTGGTTTGGAGGTTCGCTATAAGTCACTGCAAAACAGTACCGAGGGTAGTACGGCGTATCGCAATAATGCCACGCGTAACCGGCCTGAAAACCGCCCAACTATGCATGCTAAGGCGAACAGCAGGCCTAAAGCACAAAACTCCACAGCCTTCCAGAGACAGAATTCCACTTCTGACAGAAGACCTGCACATGCTGATTACATAAGCTAACATATTTTCATAAATAGACAGTTTTGAGGCTTTGGCTGAGCTTCTCAATCCTTGATTTCTACTTACCATACACGCTGCGTTCACCATTCCTAAGACTCTCCAGGGACAACAACAGAAACATGCAAAGCAAGCAGGCTACTTTGCAAGTTATCAAGAAAAGCAACCATTGAGAAGCACGGAACAAGGGAAAGAAACCCACCTTTTCCAATTTGCGTAGTTTTCCAGTGGATAAGAACTCATCTATCTTCTCAGCTATTTTAGCACCTACTCCATCCTAAATATTGGGGGGAGAGTACAAACAAGTTAATTTCAAACTCACTTAAAGTCATTATACGGGGGAAGCAACAAAAACTCCCTAGAATTTAAGAGTCCAGAAAGAACTACGGGGCACCCGACACCACAATAAAATATTGCGCCATAAAAGAGCACAAGAATTCAAGGGTACAATACAAACGGCATAAACACTGTAATTTAAGGGCTATAGCAAGTTTCCCCGACGCAATAATTTTGAACAAGGCTTTGATTCTCACTGCTCGAGATCTCTGAATTAACAAAGGAGTAACAGAGCATAGGGGAAAGATATTTTTACAGGCCGAGACTCAGATGGGAATGCCCGGTTCCAGCTCTTAAACCCCCACAGTGGCCACACCTCGTCCCCGTCTCCGAACTCTGAGTCGGGTATCGGAAAGAGGCGCCGGCAGAAGCGGGGCTGCCCCCACACCTCCCATGAACTTCCGGCACCGCGTCCCCGTTCCGGCTGCCCCAGACCCTCCCGCCGGCAACCCGGGCGCGAGCACCTACCAGCTTCTTGGCTTCAGCCCCGCTCCGTATCTTGCTCGGATACCGAGAAATGACCGAGGCCGCTTTCCTGTGGAACAGTGCCGGTCAGTACCCGAACGGGTTGGACCCCGGCACGGGGGCGCGGCGGGAGGGAGGCGGTACCTGTACGCGTTGTACTTGTGGATGGCCCGGTTCACGTTGCGCTCGTAGTTGGCCAGTTCTGCAGGAGAACCGCGGTGAGAGCAGCCGGTCCGCGGCCCTTCCCACCCACGGAACCGACCGAGCGCACACACCTACCGGTGAGGAAGTCGGTGATGCCCTCGTTGGGGCTCTCCTGGGGAGCTTTGCGTTTGCTCATGGCCGGCACCGGCACCCAGCGCCCGCGGGAGCTTCAGGCAGCGATCGCAGGGCAGCGCTTCCGGCAGCGGCGTCACAGCGCGTCCGGTCTCGGTACGCGTGCGCCGAAGAGCCGGGGATGCCGCGGATGCTGGAGAGTATCGGCCGGTAGCCGGTGCGCTGCTGAGCATCGGTCTGCCGTGTCACAGGCCCTCCTCACGTCTTGGTGTCATCGTAGCTCTTTTTGCCCAAGTAGCTAAGTACCATGGGCTTCAGGTGCGATCACCCGTGTCTCGAATGTCCGTACTTACCGACCTAGGGCCCCTCGCACACGCTTCTTTTCGCGCACAGCGCGCATGCGTCTGCCTCATATAATCTGAGATTTTTGGCCAGTCTGCTTTAGCGGCACTGTTCCAGGCTGCATCGGCAGCTGTGGTCTAATACCAAAGTAACCCAGTTCCAAAACACCAGAATAACCTAGTTTCAAAATAATAGAAAACCTAATTTCAAAATACCGAAGAAAACCAGGTTTCAAAATCTCAGATGTAGAATACCAGAATTTTAACCTAAACCAAGTTCCAAAATTCCAATGTAACACAGTTTCAAAATACCAGAGCAGCAAGTTCAGAAATACTAAAATAATTCCATTTCAAAATACCCTAATGTCAAGTTCCAAAATATCAAAATGACCCAACTTCAAAATATCAAACTGCAAAGTAACGATTTTCAGATCTCTTATATGGCCAGGATTCCCAAACCCAAAAGAATGCAATATTGTCAAAATGGGATCTGTGCTACCAAAATGGATATCTTCTCCTCTGAAAAGCCTTCCCTCGATGCCCATCAATCCATGTATTTATTGTAATCGTACAGCCAGATATAATAAGAATTTTACTTTAAAAGCAAATACTTGTTGCAATTTTCTGCTTAGATCACGTCTGCGAGAACTGGCATTTGGGCAGGAGAGCTGCGGTCGGGAGCAAAAGATGCAGTAAATCTGCTCCCTGGATGGTCAGGGAAAGACTGAGTAGCAGGCAAAGGGAGTATTTATAAACTGTATCAGTATTTCACTGAAATTCAGCGTGGACCAGCGACAGCGTGCTCAGGTTCGGTCCAGGCCTGTCAGGATTAGCCATAAACAAGCTGCCCAAACCCCCGGCCCCCCAAGGGACTAGCCAAACGCTTCAACAGAAACACAATTCGGTAACGATTGTAGAGGAAAAATTACCGGTAATCGCTTACGATCCGTGGGAAATTTCCTCGGTAATTACAAACCTAGGACGTAGGCAATTTTGGAGGCAGCATCCCAAATTTTGGCCACAGGAACCCGGACGAGAAGGCCGGTTCT
>VWZW01006993.1:1353-15984 GCA_013397115.1 Edolisoma coerulescens
CACCTCACCTCACCTCACCCCCCTGTCACTGCCTGCGCCTCTCCCTCTGCCTCGTGCCCCTCATCCAGGTATGGGGGTCCATCCCCCATTCCAGCCCCCTGCACCCTTCAGGGTGGCACTGCAGCCCCCACTCCCCCTGCCCGCAGGGCACCTGCCCGCGCTGAGGACACGGGACGAGGGCACCATCTCCAAAACGCAGCAGATCATAACACACCTCAGGAAACAGGTACGGGGGGGGGGCTTGAGGCACCCCCTGCCCCGGGCTGGGGGGTACTGGAGTCCCTCAGGGAGGAGGGAACTCTGTTGTGTCGCCCTGGGTGGGATTTGGGATCAAACCGTGGCGTTTGCTGCGCAGAAGTACAACGCTGACTACGACCTGTCGGCCACGCAGAGCGCGGACACGCTGGCCTTCGTGTCCCTGCTGGAGGAGAAGCTGCTGCCAGTACTGGTGAGGCTCAGGGGGGCTGCAGGGAAGGGGGGCTCGCCGAGGGTGGGCTCAGGTGTGTGCCCACCTGCCAGCAGAGCCAGGGAGCGCTGCCAGCAGCAACATCCCGCGAGCCTGGCACGGCAGGGATCGGGGTACGGGGGTGGCAGCAGTGGGTTGTGCAGCCTGGGCTGGGGTCTTCCCTTTACCCCAAGGGGCTCCCACAGCCCCTCGTGGCTGTGCCGGGCAGGGGCTCTGGTGTGCCAGCAGCTCTGGCTGCAGCCCCGCCGTGGCCGGGCTGTGGGTTGTTGTCCACCACAGATCCACACGTTCTGGGTGGACGCGAAGAACTACGTGGAGCACACGCGGAAGTGGTACGCGGAAACCATCCCCTTCCCCCTCAACTTCTTCCTGCCCAACGCCATGCACAAGCGGCACCTGGAGCGGCTGCAGCTGATGTGGGGGGATGACTACATGGAGGATGAGGAGAAGCTGGAGAAGGAGGTGAGGGATGGGGTCTGGGCACAGTGTTCAGACTGGACACCCTTGGCAGTGTCCAAGGGATCCATGCGAGGCCAAAATCCAGACTGGGGTCTGGGGTTCCCCCCTCCTGCTCTCCTGAGCACTGTGGCAGTACCTGGGCAGGTGACAATGCTCTGTCCTCCTCCTGCAGCTCTACCGGGAAGCTCGTGAATGCCTGACACTCCTGTCCCAGCGCCTCGGCTCCCAGAAGTTTTTCTTTGGAGACTCGTAGGTGGCCCAAGGGGGAGAGGGGAAGGGGTCTGAGAGCCCCCCGCACCCCAGCAGGGCTGAGCCCCCGTGGTCTGCGGGGGAGCTGCAGCCCCTGTGCATTGCTCTGGGGGTGGAACAGGCTTGCAGGGGACAGGGCACCCTCTCAAAAGAGGGGGAGCCACAGTCCCCTGGGGTGCTGGGGCTGGCTGGTGGGTCGGGGTGGCTTTGGGTGGGGACAGTGGCCCAGGCACGGCTCTCTGTGCCCCAGGCCAGCCTCCCTCGACGCCTTGGTCTTCAGCCGCCTGGCGCCGCTGCTGAAGGCGAAGCTGCCCAACGGGAAACTGCAGCAGCACCTGAAGTCCCTGCAGAACCTGTGCAACTACTGCACCTCCATCCTCAGCCTCTACTTCCCCTGGGATGGAGGTGAGAGCCGTCCCCCGCCTCACCCCACGGGCTTGGGGTGACCTGTCCCCCCAGGTGCGTCCCCAGCTGGCGCCCGGTCTCCGGGTGACCCTTCCCACCCACACCCCTGCTCTGCCCCTCCAGGTGACCCCCTGAGTGGTGCCCCTCGGGCTGCGGGCGCAGATGGCAGTGAGGCAGAGGAGGACCCCCACAAACGGCGCAACCAGCTGCTGTCGGTGCTGGTGGGGCTGGCAGCCATGCTGGGCTACGCCTTCCTGAGCGGCATCGTCTCCATCCAGCGCGGTGGCGTGGGGCCGGCCGGCCGGCAGCCCATTGCCCTGGAGGAGGAGGAAGAGGAGGAGGAGGAGTGAGGACGAGCTGTGTGACTGTTCCTCCCCAGCCCCCTGGAACTGACTGTTTTTACACCGGGAGCCTGGCAGCATCGCTCCCCGCGGGCGCTCCGCTCCGTGTCCCACCAGGAACCACAGCCCTCTCCGTGGGAGCGTCCCTGCCACACCAATAAACCTCCCTCTCTCCACCTGCACCCTCTCGTACTCCCAGCACACTCGAGGCCCTTCCCAGTTTCCCCAGTTGCCCAGGCTGGAGCATTGCAGCAGGCACCAGTGTGTCCTGCCTGCGGCTCTGCCCCTCGCCCCAGCCTTGGGTCTGGCTGAGGACCGGGCAGAGGGGGGACCTAAAAACATCGGTGGCATCTCAGCAGTGTCCCCCGTCCCTTCTCCAACAGCTGTGGGGCTGAGCCCCACATCTCTCCTGCATCATTCCGCAGTGGCATCCCTCCGGGCAGCAGTTCCGCGCGGCTGGCACCTCCCCTCCGCGCTGCTGCCAGCCCGGCTGCCCCGAGTGCGGCAGCACAGCCCGGACACAAAACCAGAGCCAAGGGCAGCCGGGGCTGCTCGTCAGGACACGTCCCCAGCCCGGGAGCACTCCCCGCTGCCAGCGGGACACCCGGAGCCCCGCTCCAGCAGCCGGGATCCCTCCAGCGCTGACATCTGTTTGCATTCCACCGCGCCTGCCAGCGCCGGGGAGCTCCTGCAGCTGGCACAGCTGGGAGCGCGTCGCGGGGGCTGCGAGCGGGGTCGGGGGTGGTCACCTGGGCTCCGTCTGCCCCCGCGGTCCCCTGGGCCACCCGGCGTGGGGCTGGTGCCGGTGTTGGCCGCGCTGCCGTTGCCGCTGACCGCTGCCAGTTTACGAGTGGACAGATGGAAAGGCGGCGTGGGGCCAGGCCGGCACAGAGCCCTCGCTTGTTTGGCCGCCGGCTGCCGCCGCCACCGGCATCCCAGCCCTGCTGCTGCGGTGGCCAAGTGTCCCCAGGCTGAGCTCCTGGCCACGCGCCCCACGTGCCCCCCCGGCCAGGCGCAGTGTCCGGTGGCTCCCACGCTGAGCCGTGGTGCTGGGCCGGCTGCAGAGCCTCCCCCGGTACTGGCCCAGTTCAAGGGGCCCCACTGGGAGGGGGATGAGTCAGTGCAGCCCCCCCTGAACGCGCTCCCCTCTCACGTCACTCAGGAAGTATGTGCCCCACGTTCCCGCTTCCCATTTGTTGGAGGGGCTGATGGCTGCTCCAGCAGGAGAAACCACAGCTCTGGCCAGGGAGAAGTTGGAGCTGCCGACGCCAGAGCTCTGCTCTAAATCCCGGCTGCGTGTCCTGACTGCAGCTGGGCCCTGCCAGCTTTGGGCCCTTCCCTGCCCGGGGGATGCTGCAGTGGAAGACGGGAGGGAGATGCCACCCCTTGGGGTGACAGTCCCCTGCATCCCTGCAGCACCAGCCCTGTGGGATACCCCAGGAACCTGGGCAGAGGAGGGATGGGACCCATCAGCCTCAAATCTGCCTCCTCTGCCACCTGGCACAGTCCTGCCCGCTGAGCTGGCACCAAGGGGAGGTCAGGGGTTCAGGCAGGTTTGTAGAAAACCTGTTTATTTTATGAAAACATCTAGAAAAGCAAAGGCGCTGCAGCCCTAGGGTCAAACAGGTCCCCTGGGGCACCGGGGGCTGCAGGGACTGTGCTGCAGCCCCGGCCCCATTGGAGTCTTCTCTCCAAGCTGCCACCAGCACCGTGTTCCTGGTGCTGGCACCTCCCTCCTCACGCTAGGCTGGCTGCTTCCAGAGGAACGTCTGGATGGAGTCACCAGGAGCCATGGCCTCGATGAAGCCAGCCCGCGGGTCGGAGATCCCAAAGGACACGTCCGTGGGGGAGCTGTGGGGAAAGCGAGAGGGGATTGGGGGCTCAGTGGGGTCAGTGGGGCCTTTAACCGGGGATCAGAACCGAGCCACTCACCGGTTCAGGACCACCAGGACGACGGCGCCGTCGGGGCGCAGGAAAGCCGAGTGCTCCAGGTAACACCGGCGGCACTTCTTGGAGACGGCCAGTCCCACCCGCTGGGAGCCCTCAGGGATGAACTTGCTGTGGGGACAAGCAGGGTTGGAGTGTGGCACCTAGGACGAGGTACCTGGAGGCAGCAGCCTGGGGCCCCAACACACCTGAAGTGCCCCAGGTGGTAGAACATGGGCTGCTTGTAGAAGACGTCCTTGCTGCTGTCCACGATGACCGGGCTGTCCACGTAGTTCTTGCTCCAGTTGGGGCCTCCCTCCATGTCCAGCGCCAGGTTCCAGTCGGTCCAGCCTGTCACGTAGTTGTTGAGGTTCTGCGGGGCAGGAGGTGGTGCTGAGCCACAGGCAGGCCCAGGGGGTGGCCAGAGTGGCCGGTCCATCCATGGCTCCCACCAGGCCCTACCATCAGGATGCTGTGGCTGTACTTGCTGCCGCGGTCCCAGCCACCCAGCACCACCCTGGGCTCCCAGAAGTAGGAGCCTGTGGAGGCCTCCGTGGAGAGGATGAAGTAGTCCGGGAAGAGGTGATGGGTGATGGAGAGGGTCAGGTCGATGGGCGCCAGGAAGTCCAGGTACCAGTGGATGCCGATGCCGCTGATGTAGCTGGCGGCCACAGGATCTTTGAGAACCTGGCAGGAGAAAAGGGTCACCAGTGCCCAGGGCTGGGAGATCTGCTGTGGGACCAGGACAGCTGCTATGGGGACTCACCACCTGGGCCCAGTAAGGCAGCATCACCCTCTGGTCATCCAGGATGATGAGCTGGACGTGGCGGTGGGAGCTGTTGGCCAGCGCCGGGCCCAGGTCCTGGGCAATGAAGTCCCGCTGGTGCTCAGGGGAGAAGCCCAGGCATTGGAAGGGGTAGAAGACGATCTCACCGGCCGTGGGCTCGTTCCCCGCTGTCACCGCCCAGAAGGTCAGGTTGTGCTTGGCGTATTCATCCAGGAACCTGGTGTGGGGCAGACGGTGAGCGGCCCCGTGGCGCCTGTGCCAGCCCCAGCTCCAGGCACGGCATCCCCGGCACCCACCGCGCTCCCGTGGCCCCTCACNGAATCCTCTCCCTCCCCATTGGAAGTGCTCCCCTTCCCCTTCCTATTTCATCCCATCCCGTCCTATCCCATCATGTCCCATCCCATCCTTTCTCCCCCCCAGATGGAAGGATGAGTCCTCTCCCTCTTAACCAGCAGGAAGGAACTCCCCTTCATCCCCTGTTCATCCTGTCCCAACCCCATCCCATCCCATCTCAACCCCATCCCATCCCACCCCACCCCACGCAGGCCGCAGACCCAGTCCCTCAGGGCCTTCCTGCAGGACTCGCCTTCATGCGCGTGTCCTCCTCCGTCAGGTTGAAGTGCCTCAGCTCGAAGTCGCCCTCGGCGTCGGCGTAGGTGTACAGGCGGATGGAGAAGTCGGTGCTGGCCATGGGCACACGCACCAGGTTGTACTCAATGCCTGAGGACAGGGCAGGTGGTGATGGGCATCCCCGAGGTGGATTTGGGGGGGTCCAGCTCCCCCAGCCCCTCAGAACAAATCTCAGCAGCCAGACCCCAGCTCTACCACCCAGCGTGCCCTGGGCTCACCTTCCTCGGAGAAGTAGGAGCGGAGCAGGTGGTTCTGGGCATCCTTGGACAGGGACTGGATGTTGATGGCAGCCGCATCGGTGATGGAGCCACCAAAGCCCTTCACCTTCTGGTACCTCTGCGCTGTGTCCAGGGTGAGGTGGAAATCTGCGGGGACACACGGTGTCACCATCCCCGCTGGGCGCGACAGGCTCTCTCACAGCAGGTGCCAGCCAGGGCGCTACCTGGGGTCTTNGTGCTTGGCGTATTCATCCAGGAACCTGGTGTGGGGCAGACGGTGAGCGGCCCCGTGGCGCCTGTGCCAGCCCCAGCTCCAGGCACGGCATCCCCGGCACCCACCGCGCTCCCGTGGCCCCTCACCGGATGAAGTACTTGGCCCAGGCCCGGTGGTACTTGTCCCCAGGGCTGCCCTTCAGCGTTCCCCTCCCTGTCATCGCTCCGTTCGTCTTCATCCAGACCGGGGAGGTCCAGGGGCTGGCGTACAGCGACAGCGGCCGCTTGGCCGCTGCCTGGGCTGCTTGGAGGATGGGGATCTAGGGAGAAGTGGGATGGCACAGAGCTCTCTGGGTCTGGCCCAGCGCTGGCAGTGCAGGCAGCAGGAGGAGTCATCTCCCTCCCCAGAGGTGGAAAGGTGCTCCCTTTCCCCATCCCATCCNTCCTGCAGGACTCGCCTTCATGCGCGTGTCCTCCTCCGTCAGGTTGAAGTGCCTCAGCTCGAAGTCGCCCTCGGCGTCGGCGTAGGTGTACAGGCGGATGGAGAAGTCGGTGCTGGCCATGGGCACACGCACCAGGTTGTACTCAATGCCTGAGGACAGGGCAGGTGGTGATGGGCATCCCCGAGGTGGATTTGGGGGGGTCCAGCTCCCCCAGCCCCTCAGAACAAATCTCAGCAGCCAGACCCCAGCTCTACCACCCAGCGTGCCCTGGGCTCACCTTCCTCGGAGAAGTAGGAGCGGAGCAGGTGGTTCTGGGCATCCTTGGACAGGGACTGGATGTTGATGGCAGCCGCATCGGTGATGGAGCCACCAAAGCCCTTCACCTTCTGGTACCTCTGCGCTGTGTCCAGGGTGAGGTGGAAATCTGCGGGGACACACGGTGTCACCATCCCCGCTGGGCAGGACAGGCTCTCTCACAGCAGGTGCCAGCCAGGGCGCTACCTGGGGTCTTGGCGTTGTGCTGGAAGTTCCCCTCGCTCCTCTCCAGCCGTTTGCCGGCCTTGCTGCTCTCGTACTTGACGTAGGAGCCGGGGGCCGGCAGGACCAGGGGGTCCAGCGTGTCGCAGTACGTGGCACTGCAGGCGCACACCAGCGAGCCGTGCCCGAAATCCTTGGCATCACAGGGCCGGGCACCTGCAGAGACACCGGGTGGGCACTGAGGGTGTGGCAGGAGCCCGGCTCATCCCTTTGACCCATGAGAGACTCCAAATCCACCCAGGGGTGTGTGCCAGCACGTACCTGTGGCCTGCAGGGCCGCCTGTGCCAACAGGAGCCAGCCCAGGACGCTGGCACAGCCTGGCCCCATGGCACCTCTGCTGCAGCAGCTCGGACGATGCCGATGGACACTGGAGCTGGGAGCAGGGTGAGGTGTCAGCACCCGGCTCTTCTCACCCTGACCCCGCCCTGTGTGGGGACACAGACACAGGGCAGGGACAGCCTCAGCATCGTCCCCCTGCCCAGGGACTTTGGGGACCACCAGACCCCCCTGCCAGGGCTAAGCCTGTCCTGCCCTCTGCCCACTGCTCCAGCCCAGCGCTCACCTTCCCTCCCACCCCTCCAGAGCCCACCAACAGCTGTGGCTATGTCCCAGGTGTGGGCAGCCCCCAGGTGTGGGCCACCCCACCAGCCCGCTGTTCCCAGCCGCCCACGCTGGCTGTACCCGGCAACTTCATCCCCTCCCATCGACTCCCTCCCACTCCTTCTCCCTCCTCGCTTGTCCCACAGCTGTGCCATGCCGTGTCATGCCACACTGCATCACCCCACGTACCCCCAGTGCCTCCCATGCCAGGAGCAAACAGCTCCACACATGTGTGGCAGCTGGGGCTTGTCCAGCCAGAGTGGTTTGGGGCTCAAGACCCTGGCATGGAGAGTCCCACATTCCCCTGTTCTGTGCAGGTGCTCACACCCTGTCCTGTCCTGTCCTGTCCTTCCCCTGGCGCTGGGCAAGGAGCCTCTCAATGAGAGCACAGGAGGAGCCACCTCCAAGCCTCGGGACCCTGGTGCCAGGCTGAGGACACCTGGGGACCTCCAGCCAGGGTGGGATGGTGCTGTCTTGTTGCTCCCCGAGATCCTGTGGGATGTGGAGTGGGGCCAGGCGGCCGTCCCGCCTCCATTGCCACCCGCTCCCTGCCTGGGAACGATGCCCAGCTTGGCCAGGGCATGGCCTCAGCATGGTCCTGCTGCCAAGGGCTGGCCCATCCCCATCCCTATCCCTGTCTCTCTCCCCATTCCCACCCGCTGAAGCCACCCCGGATCCAGGGGACTCACCTGCTGCCAAACCACTCTCGCTGCCTCTCTGCGGCAGCGGCGGCGGGACCTGTGTCCTGGCTGTGCCTGCTGGGAGGTGACGCGTCTGGTGGAGCAGGAAAGGTGAGTTTGGGATGGGACAGCTCATGGGACTCTCGTGTTTGAAGAGGAGCCTGGGGATGATTTTGCAACCTGGCTCCAGTGAGCTTTCCGCACACCACAGCATTTGCAAAGCTCTCCTGAAACCTGTTCCAGTGGCCAGAGGGAAGCTGGGGAGGGGAGGATGCTCGCCAGCCCCCCAGGTGCCTCCATCACCCCCCCAGCCAGGCCCGCCCTGCTCCCCTTGGGAAGAGCCCCACGGGAGCAGCCCTGCATCCCTGGGACACCTCGGACAGGGAAGGGCTGGCTGTGCCCACCCAGGGTCCCCGCTCATCCCACCCGGCAGCAGTTCGGCTTTGCCACCGCCGTGACCTGTGCCCCGTTTGTGGTTGCTCCAGCGCCTTCCCTGACACGGGCAGAGGCAGCAGCCGCTCGTGGCAGGGACCCCCGACCCCTCCTGCGGGCTCCGCAGGCGATGGGCACAGCGGGGGCTGCAGGCGCTGCCCGCCGAGGTCCCCTCGCCCCCGCTGTGGGGCCGTGCCCCCCACGCCAGAGCCCGCAGCGGGCTGGGTGGAGCCGGCTGCAGCAGTTTATCCTCTGCAAAACAAGTCTGGGCTCCACACCGTCTAATTTGGGATCCTTCCTAATTGCAGGCATCTGCTCCGCAGGAGAAACAGGAGGCGGGCAGAGACACGGGGGGAGTGACATCTGCCCCGGGGGTCCCCTTGGGGCAGCTGGTGAGGGTGGCCAGGGAGGCAGACCCCCACCCAGGGACCGCAGACCCCCACACAGTGACCACAGCCCCTCATTCAGGGTCACAGGCCCCCACCCAGGAACCACAGCCCCCCACCCAAGGCCCTGCTCCTCCTGCTGCCACCAGAGAAGGGATCCCCCAGCCCAGAAGGGATCCCAGTGGGGATGATGGGGGTGGTTCCAGCCTCACCCCACCCCTAGCACCCACTGCCGGGGATGTTGCATCCCCCCCATTTCCTGGCTGGATTTTCAACAGGGAGAGAAGGAAGGCACCATCCTGCAGCAGCTTCGGTTCCCAACAGGCAGGAGCAGGGAGCCAGCCCAGAGGGGCTGGGCCAAAACATTTTCACACCTCGAGGTCCCTGGGCACTGCTGAACACCTGGGGTGAAGACTCCTCGTGTGCCATCCCAGCACAGCAGAGCTCCAGTGTCCCCTGGGAAGGGGACATTCCCAAGGTGTCAGCAGGACCAGGGCAGCGACCCTGTGCTGGGCACTGATGAGGTCACACCTCGAATCCTGGGGGTCAGTTCTGGGCCCCTCATGACAAGAGGGACATTGAGGGGCTGGAGCGTGTCCAGAGAAGGGGATGGAGCTGAGGAAGGGGCTGGAGCACCAGGAGAGGCTGAGGGAGCTGGGGGAGCTCATCCTGGAGAAAAGGAGGCGCAGGGGGGACCTTCTCCTTCACCACAACTCCCTGACAGGAGGGGGCAGCCAGGTGGGGGTCGGGCTCTGCTCCCAGGGAACAGGGACAGGACAAGAGGAAATGGCCTCAGGTTGCATCAGGGGAGCTTTAGGTTGAATGTTAAAGAAAATTTCTGCATGGAAAGGACTGTCCAGCCCTGGCATCGGCTGCCTGGGGCGGTGGTGGAGTTGCCATCCCTGGAGGGATTTAACAGACGCATATGGAGCACTCAGGGACATGGTTTAGTGCTGGCCTTGGCAGCGCTGGGGGAACGGTTGGACTTTATGATCGTCGAGGCCTTTTCCAACCTCAAGGATTCCATGATTCTATTCTGATTCTAAGCACAGGCAGCCCAACCCAGCTGCCACTGGGGCCAGCGTTCCCCAGGAACACGGATAAAAGCACAGGACAGGCCGATGTGCTCCATGAACAGGGCTGGGACGGAGCCCGGTGCCACCTTCACGCCGCACTCCAATAAACCAGCTGTTAAACCTCCAGGTTTTTCGTTTTCCCCAACCTCAGCAGTTCTGTGGCTCTCACACAGGGGCATTGGCCAAGGAGTGCTCTGGCTTTCTCGTTCCTGTACTTCAAAGATGCTGGTACCGTTCCCAAAGGCACAGGGAATACTGTAACCGGTATTTAGGGAAAGCAAACAGGATGGGGAGGTCATTACGGGCTGCGGCCAGTGTTGGCCACAGCCAGAATAGAGGCGACTCTGTCCAGAGGCCACCCTGGAGAGGTGGCACCAACCTAATTTGTCCGTAAGGTTCGGTGGATGGGGACACTGGTATCATTAACTCTGCCTTTCAGACAGCGTCTGACATTTGGATTTGAAAAAAAGAAATTCCCCCAAAAAAAGTAGGCTGGGGAAAACCAACAGCGCATCTGGAACGAATCAAGGGCTGGCAGCGGCGGAGGCTCCAGCTGCAGGGATAAACAAGGAGCCACCCGCAGACCACGGGGGCCGGAGCCCCCGGGGCACCCCTGGCCCCGCGCCGGCCCGCCGAGGAAAACCGAGCGATTTCCGAGCGCGTAGAGGAAACACTGACGGGAACGGCGCATTCCAGAGGGAGCGCGTCATGGCTTTACTTGGCGCCCGCCGCACACGCGAAGGTTTCAAGGGGGCCACGTGTGGAAGCGTGGTCCGGGAGACGGCGCGGAGGGAGCTTCCAGGGGGATGGGAAGTGCCGGGAGGGAGGGGAGGCTGGGAGCAGCACACGGAGTCCCTCGTGCACTCCCGGCAATGGGTCACCATCTGCTTCCACCCTTGAGGGGTGCTGGGAAGGGTGGAGGAAGAGCTGACCCCCGGAGCCCCCCAGAGCCCCCCAGCACTCCCCTGGCCATCACTGCTGGCACCACAGGTAGGTCTGGATGGAGTGGGCTGGAGCCACGGTCTCGATGAAGCCCATGGCAGGGTCCCGAATTCCAAATGGCACATCCCGGCCAAACCTGGGGAGTGAGAGGGGCTGAGCAGCTTGGCACAGCCGGGGTCAAGCATCACCCCCCGTCCCCTGCCCGGGCTGACCTGTTGAGGACCACCAGGACAAGGGCACCATCGGGGCGCAGGACGGCCACGTGCTCCAGCTGGCAGAGGAGGCAGCGGCGGCTGCTGTGCAGCCCCACCCGCCGGGAGCCCTTGGGGATGAACTTGCTGTGGGGAGAGGACCGAGAGAGGGGTTCTGCCCCTGGTCTGGGGCTGGTGCCAGCACCTGAGTCCCCCCGACCCACCTGAAGTGCCCCAGGTGGTAGAACATGGGCTGCTTGTAGAAGACGTCCTTGCTGCCGTCCACGATGACTGGGCTGTCCACAAAGTTCTTGACCCAGTTGGGGCCTCCCTCCAGATCCAGGACCAGGTTCCAGTCAGTCCAACCGGACACGAAGTGGTTCATGACCTGGGGGGGCAGGGAAGGGGCTGAGTGGGGCCGAGCCCCCCAGCCCCGGGCAGGCCGTGTGCGGGCCGTACCGTCAGGATGCTGTAGCTGTAGTGGTTCCCTCGCTCCCAGCAGCCCAGGGACACGGAGAAGCGGAACGTGAAGAAGCCGGTGCAGGCCTCCGTGTAGAGGAGGAAATGGTCAGGGAAGAGCTTGTGGGTGGCCTCCAGGCTGCAGCCGGGCGGGACGATGGCATCCAGGTACCAGTGGATGGCCAGGCCAGCCACGTAACGGGCAGCTGTGGCATTTCCCAGGACCTGGGGAGCAAGGGAGATACCTCACCCCGAGACTACCCGTGCCTGGAGCCCGTGGGGATGGACACATGGACTCCATGTGCCACTGTGGTCTCCCAGGGCCACCCCTTGTCCCCTCCCTGCAGCACTGCACCCCTTTGAGCAGCACCCCAGCATGGATCTGGCACCCCAACAGCACCCCAGCACGGCTTTGGCACCTCACTGGGTGCAGTGCTGAGGGGGTGGGATACAGGTTTGCCCCTCGGTGGGCCCCTTGCCCCCCACCTGACTCTGCTGCTGCCTGGTCCTCCCTCCACATCCCCCTGGGGTGGCCCAGCCCTGCGGCCATGCCGTGGCGGGAGGCAAAGGAGGGGCAGGCTGCCTTTTACAATTTACTTTCTTTCCTCCTCGTTTAAGATGATTCCCCCAAACAGCCCTTGCAGCATTGTGGGGGGAAGCCAAATCAGCCAGAACTCTGCCCAGAAAAGGTGCCGGTGTCCAGCAGCACTGCCAGGATCCCAGGATCCAGGGTGTGGGTGCCACGTCCTGTCCTCACTCCCGCCGGGCGCGCGCGGAGGCGGCTACTCCTGAAGGAGCCGGCTCCGGCTCCCGCTCCGGCAGACCCGGTTTGCTCCCACTCTCTAGGGCTGGGAGAGGCTGCTGGCTCCACTGCCAGCAAAGCCTGGGGCTGGGGTGCGAGGCGGAGGGGAAGGAAGGGGCTCTGCTCTTCACCACTTTGGCCCAGTGCGGGAGGTGGATGCGCTGGTCGTCGAGCATGAGGAGCCGCGTGCGGTGGGGGCTGCGGGCCAGCGCGGGGCCCAAGTCCCGGACGATGAAATCCCGCTGCTGTGCGGCCGTGAAGGCGATGGTGGGGGCCTGGGGGGGCGTGAAGAGCCCCGCCAGTGGCTCGTTCTGCGCCGTCACTGCCCAGAAGGTCACGTTGTGTTTGGCGTATTCATCCAGGAACCTGGTGCAGAGAAGGGGGGGCAGAATCAGCTGCGCTGCCACCCCCACCCCACTCCCCAGTGCCTCCCGCTGCCCATCCCAGCCCGGTTCCAGAGGCAGTACTTGATGAAGTAGTTGGCCCAGGTCTTGTGGTACTTGTCCCCCGCGTGCCCCTTCAGAGTCCCTTTCCCACGGACGTCCCCGTTACTCTTCAGCCAGGCTGGGGCCGTCCAGGGACTGGCGAACAGCAACAGCGGCCGCTTGGTCATGGCCAAAGCTCGGTGCAGGAGGGGAATCTGCGGGAGGGGGCAGAGGGATGGGGTCAGCTCCAGCTGCAGCTCCCCAAAACCACAGGGCCTGGCATGGGAGGAAGGAGAGAACTCAGGGGACCTCAGCGGGGACCGGTAGCTGGCAAGCACCACCCCACGGCACAGCGCCCTGGCTCCTCACCCTGCCAGCGCCAGCTGGGATGCGCCAGGACGTGCCCCGGAGGAGGTGCCAGCTCCCACAGGCTGTCCCCGTGTGCCCTACCACGGCGTGCGGGGCTCAGCAGCACCTGGTCACGGGGGTCCCGGCACACGCAGGAGCTCCGGCGCGAGAGGGGACAAGGTGCCGATGGCAGCGGCTTCAGCCTCCCACCTTCATCTTCACGTCCTCGTCCACCAGCCTGAAGTGCTTCAGCTCGTAGTCGTCGGGGACATCATCGTAGCTGTAGGGGCGCACGGAGAAGTCGCTGCAAGCCATGGGAACCCGGATGAGGTTGTACTCGATCCCTGCGGAGAGGGAAAACATCAGGTGGCACCAGAGCAGGCGTCCAGGTGATGGTGCCCCTGCAGCAGGGACAGGCACAGCCACCTCTGGTGACCCCACGATCTGCTCACGCTGCCGTGCCCTCACCGCTCTCAGAGAAGTAGGAGCGCAGCAGGTTGTCCTGGGCAGGCTGTGACAGCTTCAGGATGTTCATGGCAGCAGCATCGGAGAGGGACCCGCCGAAGCCCTTCACGTGCTGGTACAGCACGGAGATGTTGAGCGTCAGCAGCAGCCCTGCGGGAAGACCCCGGCTCAGCCCGTGGTGCCTGGGGGGGTCCCCGCGGTGGCACCGCCACCCACCCGCGGCGCTACCTGGGGTGCGCAGACTGCTCTGGAATCGCCCCTCGCTCCTCTCCAGCCGCTTGCCGGCCTTGCTGCTCTCGTACTTGACGTAGGAGCCGGGGGCCGGCAGGACCAGGGGGTCCAGCGTGTCGCAGTACGTGGCACTGCAGGCGCACACCAGCGAGCCGTGCCCGAAATCCTTGGCATCACAGGGCCGGGCACCTGCAGAGACACCGGGTGGGCACTGAGGGTGTGGCAGGAGCCCGGCTCATCCCTTTGACCCATGAGAGACTCCAAATCCACCCAGGAGTGTGTGCCAGCACGTACCTGTGGCCTGCAGGGCCGCCTGTGCCAACAGGAGCCAGCCCAGGACGCTGGCACAGCCTGGCCCCATGGCACCTCTGCTGCAGCAGCTCGGACGATGCCGATGGACACTGGAGCTGGGAGCAGGGTGAGGTGTCAGCACCCGGCTCTTCTCACCCTGACCCCGCCCTGTGTGGGGACACAGACACAGGGCAGGGACAGCCTCAGCATCGTCCCCCTGCCCAGGGACTTTGGGGACCACCAGACCCCCCTGCCAGGGCTAAGCCTGTCCTGCCCTCTGCCCACTGCTCCAGCCCAGCGCTCACCTTCCCTCCCACCCCTCCAGAGCCCACCAACAGCTGTGGCTATGTCCCAGGTGTGGGCAGCCCCCAGGTGTGGGCCACCCCACCAGCCCGCTGTTCCCAGCCGCCCACGCTGGCTGTACCCGGCAACTTCATCCCCTCCCATCGACTCCCTCCCACTCCTTCTCCCTCCTCGCTTGTCCCACAGCTGTGCCATGCCGTGTCATGCCACGCTGCATCACCCCACGTACCCCCAGTGCCTCCCATGCCAGGAGCAAACAGCTCCACACATGTGTGGCAGCTGGGGCTTGTCCAGCCAGAGTGGTTTGGGGCTCAAGACCCTGGCA